>VYYJ01003326.1:0-17028 GCA_021029165.1 Cyphoderus albinus | reverse complement strand
CAAGGGATTCACCAGGGATCGAACTCGGAACTGCTCACCGCACCAGCAGATGCGCTGACCAGTCCGCCCTCAGACCCTGGTTGTCTTTATAGATACGTTTATAGTATAAACAAAGTAAGAAATATATTTACAAAGAGGAAGAAATGCAACAGAAAGAACAAAGTTTAAACCGAAGCATTTTCTCTTGAGTTTCTCAGTGGAGAACTGAAAATTAACTTTGTCTTCAATTTCATTATTATTTACAGGAGAAAATTGAGTTGAAATGGAAGGAATATTCATTTCCAAATAGGACGAAGCAGTAGTACATTTTACTGATGTGTGTAGCCGTTTTTTTATTTATTTTTTTTAAGGGTGAAAAACTGAAGGCAAAAGGAAGACACAGTGAAAAGCTCTTTCGGATATGTAGATATATTTTGTTCCGTCCCACTGTAATGTCATTAGCTTACGCCCAACTTTCCACCGCTGTTTTATTTTCTCCACAAAAGACGCCAGCCATGCTTGAACTTTTGGAGTAAATCAAAACTGGATAAGCATAGCAATGGCAATGATCTCATTTTATTTTCAAACAAACAATTTGCGATAAGATCATAATCATGGCTTATGAGGCAAGAGTATGCCTGTTTTCCCAAAAGACATTTTAAAGGATGTACTATTTTTATTGCATATGAAATGTACTTTGAAAAATAAAGTACGAAAGCAGGGTTTGGGATGATTATAAATTTGAAACATTCTATTTATTTATTTATTCAGTCAAGTCCACCACATAGTAAGTTTATGGCTTTGATATAAAACATTCTAGAATATTGATATGTATATTGCTTATTCGTTACAATAAATTGGCTTATAAGTTGAATAAAACAATAACTAATCTTGTCTTACCGTCCAATGATGACTTTTGAAGGTAGGTTTACCAGCTAAAAATATAAACCATCACAGAGAAACAACAACCAAATCCATCTTCTCAAATAATACCTTAGACATTAAGGGAGGGTGCAGTTAACGACGTCCAGGTCTGCCGGTTTCAAATTTTATAACATGATGGGTTTTTATTCCATTTTTAGGTTTAGATAGTGTATATATATTTCATATATCTTTATGAACACCACAAACGAGCAAAATCAGGACGAGATGCAAAATATCTCACTCTTTACTGTGGGCTTCTTTAAAGAAAAATAAACCCTTACATGTTAGCGAATCTTAGCGCCGAGTTAAGTTAGCGCCCAGCGCCCAACGGTAAAAATAACTGTATTAAATACTTCATAATAAAATGAACGAGAATTAACACATGACGACTTACATATCCGGAAGTTTGGAAGTCAAAGGGAGTGGGTTTTTATGTCTCTTATTTATACATAGATATATTTTATATCTAAAAGCCGTTTTTATGCTACGTTATTAATCTGAATGACGATTTAAATCCAACATTGACGGGATGTAATCATTTTTACGAAACAGAGCTTCAAGATTTTGCAAATCAAATTGCGACACCTAATAGTTCCAATTGCGAAGATTCGTAAATTTAGTTAATTAAGATTTAAATTTTAAGTATTAGGGTCAAATAAAAAATCATATGTAGACAAAGTTATTTTAAAGTGTCTATTAAATTAATTAATTTAACAATGTGAAATTGATTGGTTAATTATTCGTTAACAAATAGCACATTCATAATAATAATAAATAATTTCTTCCAAACTTCCGGATATGTAAGTCATGTGTTCATTCCTTCTCGTCGAGTTTCACTTTTATAATATTTTCCAAAAGATTTGTTGATAGGAGCTGTTTGGAATTTCATTGTTTATAATCATTTTAATTGAGTTGCTCGGAATCCGTCAACATTCCGGCTGAACTAACAAAATAATCATTTTCTGACAGAGCGTAAATTGCTTGCATGCAATCAGGGGTTACATATATAACACCAAGATTTTTTTCTCACAATTTTCGTCCATTTTATAATGAAGTATTTAATACCGTTATTTTAACCGCGAGAATCTGAAATTAATAAACTAAATTTACAATTAGAACTATTGACAAATCGTATTAACACTATTCTGTAACACCAAAAATAAAAATTTGACATTTTTACAGTGCGTGAGGTGTGTGTAAAAAAATTGGTTCATCTGGTGCACTTTAATTAACTGTTGCCTAACACGACTCAAAACTTTAAAAAAGAAAAATAGCTGGGCGCTAGATTAGCTGTGCGCTAGGCGATAACATAACTGGGCGCTAATTTAACTGGACGCTGGGCGTTGGCCCTAACTTAACTTCACTGGGCGTAGGGCGCTAACTTAACCCACCCGATATTTTCACTAGTAGCATTATTATGTTAGAAGTAAACATGTGATGAGAATCGAGACATCCGAAAGTTTAACCTGACAACCATTAAAACTGCATTTTAATCAAAACAAGCAACAATCTAAATAGTAACAAGACCATTGTTGCTTTCTGCATTGTTGAACCTTCCTTTGCGTTTCCTTTCCCAGGTTTGGTTTACGACTGTGATAATTTGATGAAGAAAACGAAGAGTCTTCATTTGTAATAGTAAATAAAAAGGCGATGTGCAATAATAAAAGGTCATCTTGCGTAATTAGTTAAGAGGACATTTTAAAGAATACATTTTTTAATTGCAGATGCAATGCATTTGAAAAAAATGAAAGTAAGTTAATTTGGGATGATTTTTATTCTAAAATATTTTATTTATTGAATCAGTCAAATCAACGATATAATATTGTGTTTTATGAGTTTGTTACTATAGAGAAGAGTCTAGAATTTAAATATGATAGTGATGTCTCATTGTAGTGCATATGTCTTTTTATTTATAATAGAGTGGCTGTAAATGTAAACAGAAAATATTGATTGATATTTTCAGGCATGCCAATGGGATGAAATCCAATGATAACGTTTCAAGATAAGTTCAGCTTAAACATTACTATTAACAGACCTTCGATTGCCGATTGGGATCGTGCTATGTACTGGGTTATTATAATTCTAGAAGTTTAGGCGTCTTTACCGTAAAAGCAGCTTACGTCGCTCACGTTTTTCAACTTATTAAACAATATAGATGTGCATCAGTCTCTGCTATTGTTGAAGAATAGCTTACTCTTTGTTGCGTTTCGCAACTTTGTTTTATGACTATATGATGAGAAACACGAAGACAGTTTTCTTTGGTGTGATAGAGCATAAAATAAGAAAATAGCAGATCTAATTAATTATGTTAAGAGTAATTGCTTGGCTTAATTGCATCGCATCATCATATCATATCGCATTACTATCAGAAAAATACGCATTCAAATTTCACATAAAAATACAACTTAACTTCAAAATAATTTTCTTACTGTGTGTGTTTGTCTGATTCAATGACAAAAGTGCAGAATTGAGTACTGTTGATACAAACCCCAATGTGTATTTATGTCTTTATGTGTATACATATACTTGCTTAATTAAGCAAACAGCAGATATAATTGAACTTATTATTATTTTCCAGAGACGCTTCAACAATACAGAAACTGACTAAATTGTTTCTTGTTTCCTAATCTACAGTGTTTTTACATATTTATTGTTTAATGAGTTGACATTATTGAACGACGTAAATCGTTTTTATAATCAGTGCTTAAGGATCTCCAATACCGTAAGATATATATTTGGATTCTGTGTATCAGAAGTAAATCATTAATATAAAAAAACTATTTCATTTGAGAATAGCCAGTCTAGTTTGTGTGCAAAACTTCAGATACTTCAAAAGCAATGCTTTAAATTCATCAAGAACTTTTGTTTGACCTTATGAATGTTAAACTAAAATTTAAAAAAATATTTTGTTGTAGAAGTCAGAGTGAAAAAATAATACAAAATATTCAGAGTTTATTTGTTTTAGAGGCGGCCGTAAAGAGTTAGATACTTTAAAACTTGTCCTGGTTTTGCTCTTTGCAGTGTTCATACATATTTACAGTATGTAAATCTCAACACTGAAATAGCTGCTTACCAGTATTAAACGTTTTGAAACAAGATTGCCTCGACGTCGTTTACTGGATGTTCATCTTAGGTAAGTCTATACTTTTTAGCAGATTAATGGCATGGTGTATTGCATTTCAGGTAATAATAGAATTTGGATGGTTGTTATCTTCCAACATAATAATTTTTCGGGCATTTTGGATGATTCATTCCGCAAGATCAATACTTGCATTAGTAAAATAGTAAAAATAGTAAAAAAGTAAAAATTTTCTATCGCTTGTGGATAAGGTGTGCAGTGCATGCTGAAAACAAGTTGAGACGCTTTGAACATCTAGTTCCCCCGTAAATTTTGTAAATATATCCGATCTAGCGAGAAAGTTGAAACGAAAAATTTGAAACGTTAGAAAGGAAATCAAGCCACCTGCAAAAAGTCTGAATTGAATCATTCTAATTCTGTTTTACAGCGCGGCGAAAGCAACGAAGTATTTCAGTTCAGTAAGAGTTCAGACTCTGTGTGCGTAAAAAGGAGTTTATTGTAGTTTTGTTGTTGTCAATTCCATTTCACGTTTTACGCCTGTAAAGCAAGAAAACGCTAAATATGTAATAAAAATGTCAAATAGGACGTGTTAGTTGGGACAATATGAATACATTTGTAGATGAGTGACCAAATATGTAGAGAAATGGGGCGCACATACATATTGCTTCACCTTGCATTACATAACAGAGAAAAAGTAAATTATTCAATTCAATTTCATTGCAATTTATTTCATTTTTATGGTAACACTAATACAGTTTCACAGATCATCATTCGAATCGAAATCGAGCTCACGAGCAGCGTTAAGTGCAATGTGAGAAGTTCATTGAACGATCGCATGAAAACAGCGAATATCCTCAAGGACGTAGTATCTACAAACATGTCAATATTATTTGGAGTCGAGTGATTGCATTTCATCTTTTTATAAAAAACATTTTGAAGGATTTATATTGTAGATGCAATTCACTTCGACAATAAAATATGAAAGTAAGTTAATTTGAAATGATTATAAACGTTAAAATATTTTATTTTATTCATTCAGTCAAATCAACCATTGCATTGCACATAAATTTAGCTTTTATGGTTTTGATTGA
Organism: Cyphoderus albinus; assembly: GCA_021029165.1. NCBI lineage: Eukaryota > Metazoa > Arthropoda > Collembola > Entomobryomorpha > Paronellidae > Cyphoderus > Cyphoderus albinus. Next base: position 11,955 of record VYYJ01003326.1, on the reverse strand, counting down.
AGCAATTCTAGATTATGAATATGTCCATTGCAGAGTGATGACATGTATTTTTTTATAATAAAGTGGCTTAAAAAGTAAAAGATGCTTTTAGTGATACTATCATCCAAATATCGTCCAATGACGACGTTTGATAATGAGCGACCTCTCTGCATACAGATATTCAATAATGTCAGTTCATTTAACAAATTGGACCTGGTGAAAAATTTATTTTGTCACGGGATAAATATTCAACAAACGACGTCCAGGTTTCCCTGTTTCAATATGTTAAATGGTGGGTTGTTTTTTCACTTTTGAGATTTATATACAGCAAATATGTATGTATTTATGAACACTTCAAAGGTGCAAAATCAGGACAAGTTGTAACATATCTCACTCTTTACTGCGGGCTTTTTGAAACAAATAAACTTTTAATCTTTAGCATTATTTTGTCACTTTGAAAACATAATGTAGTTTTTAATCATTTTAGTTAAATATTTACAATTTTAAAACCGTTCTTGGTCATTTTAAAACACTATTTGATAAGTATCGGAAGTTCTCCACACAAATTAATCTGGTTGTTCTTACGTGAGATTCATAAAACCATTATTCTGTTAAATGTACTAATGTAAGGAAAATCGTCACTTTGTATCTGAAGAAATAAAAAATTCCACCTTGATCACAAAGACGGTTTAAGATGCTTTACTGCCAACCTATTAAAAATATATTTTCATATGTATCAATAGCAATTCGTGTTTTTTTGGACAACAAGCAAAAATCCAAATAGTTACAAAACTCAAGTGTCAATTCATGTTGTTTCCAAAACTAATGTCAGTCATTCAATTTCAGGAACGATCACCAACGTTTATCCGCTTTGAGACATCCAGGCCTCATTATTAGTAAACAAAGGATTTCTTTAGATCGGACATATTCTAGCAACTGTGTGAACTGTCGAAAAGTTGGTCGTGGTAGTCTAAGGATTTTTGGTGTGATCTCTTTTTCATATAGAAGAATCCGGTCAAACGTAAATACCATTTGAGTGGTCACATAAGTCACCAAGAAATGACAAAAATAATTCACAGGATCAAAGGTTCCACCTAATCTCTACGAAAAACAAGCAGATTCATCAATAAAATTTGAATGGTGAGCAAAGCAGAAAGGTCATGTAGATAGTTGACCACAAAAAATTGGTACATTCCTATTCCAATGTACATAGTGATTGTATTCTGCTCGTCATAATTACTTCAACAATCTGACAGGCCATTTCCTAGAATTAGTTCTTTATTTTTATTCAGGCATGGTTTTCAATTATGTGCAGTGATTGCATGTAAAGCATTTGAAAGGATTTACCATTTTTATTGAATATGAAATGCATTTGAAAATAAATTTGTATGTTAATTTGGCTTGATGGTGTATTTTTAAAAATTCTCTTTATTTATTCCTTCAGTCGAGTCAACCGCATAATTGTAAGTTTTATGGCTTTAATCGAAAAAATTCTAAAATATGAATATGTGCATTACGGACTACAAACATCTGATTACTAGATTAGATAGAATAAATTGTCTCGAAAGGAAAATAGAAAATTGTAGTTGATACTTTCATACCCGTATCCTCTGCGACAGCTTCCATCTGCATGAATATCACACTGACATGAGATAAGCATTCAGTTAGCGACGTCCAGGTAAGCTTATTTTAATAAAGTTGAGAGTTTATAGTCCGCTGTAATTCAGTTTTGCGTTTTACGTAGTGTAAGTATGTATTTATGAGCAGTACGTGGAGCAAAATCCGGAGGAATTGTAAAATATCTCACTCTTTATTGCGGGATTTGGAAACAGAATGATAGGTTTTTACTATTTTGGTTTAATATGTATAATTCTAAAAACGCATTGTGTCACTTTAAAACACTATTTTAAAAGTGTCTGAAGTTTTTCACACGAACTGGTCTGCTTGTTCTCAAGTAAAATTATTAGTAACATTATTATGGTAGAAGTATGGACAATCACATCGAAATTGCGCCATTTAATCTGGGATAATTAAAAATATTGCGATTCGATCACGAAAGTGGTTGAGATCGTCCAATCGTTTCAATTTATTCTGCAGTGCATTATTGTCGAAGATATTCTTGAAGAAGCGCTTACTTTGCCATTCATTTCGCAGGTTTCCTTTACGACTGCGATGATTTGAGGAAGAAACAAAGAGAGCTTTCTTTTGTGATAGTAAGTAAAACATAAGAGAATAGAGTATTGTAGTATAAGAGAAAACCCGTTTTGTCGTGGGAATCGACGAAAATAAAACACGGAAAAGAAAAATGACTCAGATAATATGCATCGAATTACATTGCATTTGTAAACATTCTGCGTTGTTCCTCGTGTCTCGCTTGCACAGTGTAATCCGAGATGGGAAATTTTTCCCAAAATTCAGATTTGGTCAAAACTTTAAACATTTATGTATTTTTACCATCAGGGACTTAAGCAAATTAATAATATAACAACGAAAATACATACAAACGTTGTAAATAATAATTTTGTATAACTTTAGAAATACTGACTAAAATATAGTAAAATTATTCTAGTATGTAGAGTTTTATCTTCTATACACTCCTATATCAGGGTTTGTTAAAACAATGTAAATTTTAAAAAATTTAATAGATTTATTGTACAATTTACCTATATTCAGTCAAAGATTTCTTCCAAATCGGCACCTATCGGCAGCTGAATCAAGTACCAATAAGTACAACTTTTTACGTATTTTTGGATGACCATACTGGTTTAGTGGTCAAATGAGATATAGATACCTAGTCATTTTAAAATTATGTTGAAATTTGTAACACTTCCACGTCAAAACGTAGAATATGCGGCTTGTATGGTTTTGCCTTAAATGAAAATTAATACCTTGAGCCAAATATCCTAGTTGTTGGCGTCTAGCTTAGAAATGAATTTCAGGAATCAGCATAATGCATTGAATAACACTGTGGCTTGCAATAATAGTGCCAAAAATCTGAAATCAAGGTAAACACGAAACGAAACGGATACAGGAAACAACAACGGCATAAACAAACCCTAACCTAGACTAGATGTACTTATTAAAGTTGTATGTAGCGACAGACCTAGAAAAATGGAATTTATGATTTGCCGTGACTCGTCTACCATTTTACAGTTTAGTAATTTATTAGCGTTATTAGTTATTTCATTACTACAATGCAATGGCACAATGATGACGATACAAATTACAAATTGGAATTTCAAGCAAGGTCCATTTTAAATTTTGTCTATTGTTCACCTCCGTCTCCGCCCACCCTTAAAATGTTGGACAAAAACCAGGCCAGAGAGCCAGAGAAAAATGAAAGTTTTAGGAGAAGATCAAGTAATGTACAACTTTATGACTTAATAATACGACAAGATTTTGCTCCAACCCACTTCATTGCTTGTAGAGATTAAAGATTATTGAATTCGTCACAAAAGGAACATAGTCAGTCAAGGTTTGTCGTTTAAAATAGAACCAACATTAGAGAAGAGAATAAGGTTCAGAAAAGATACTGTTATCTCAGGAATGTCCCCAGTAGCTTGGTGGAAAGCATATATTGAATTGAACTGAAGCTGTTTATATAAACGAAAACCTAATGATGTTACCTTCGAGTACAGGATCAATTGAGCGGTAATTCTCTGTTTTAAAACTTATTCTCACCGATTTGCAAAACCGTTTGGGAATAACAAAAAATAGTGAACTTTGTTAAGTATCTATCTAATATTTCGTATGAATGAAGATCAACTGGAGAAACGCCGGATAAAACGCAAGTTGTCTTTGGAGTATTGATGCAAAGCTTAGAATTTAACCATAGTTCAATAGTTGTATTATTAATTAATCATGTGATTAACTAAATCAGATGAATATAACTGAATCGTGTAATAAATGATGTAAATATGTTAATTAATACCATTATGAGCATTATTGACAAATTTAGATTTTCAAAATGCCGGCCAATATCCAGCTTGGCCGGTAATAAATGCCACTTGGTATTTGGCTGTTAAAAAATAATGCGTAACATTTTCTGTTTTGATTGCAAGTTTGGCGATTTCAGTTGAACACAAGCAATACAAGTCTCGACACTCAACTAACAATGAAAGTACTTTCGTCGTCCCTCTCCAAATTTTACAGAAAAATTAATACCAACCAAAACAGTGGTGCTGATTTCAATTCCGGGGTCATATTTTGCCGAATCCGTTCCACAGTCGAGTTAAAAATTATATATTGGTAATTTGGTAATATATTTATACTTTATTTTCAAAGGCATAAAAATATACTTTAATATAGGGTGTTATTTTATAATGAATTACATATACATATATATTTAATCATTCAGAATTGTGAAAATGACATTCAACAAGTGCATGTTTAACACATAAGATTTCTCCACACCAGGAGCACTTTAACATTTTAACATTACTACATTTGCTACATATTTGTTCATCCGATAAGAAACAATGAGTAATTGGATGTATAAAATCAGGGGAATCCTCCTTGAAGTACTGTGCTTTGTACCAAGCCTGCAACCGAAAACTTTTAAAAATTGGAGAAGATAGTTGATTATGCACTAAACTTTGCAATTTAAGGATGTTATTTCTCTGTCGCAATATAAAATCTGATTCTTCTGTAATAATGACATCAGTTATCTTGCGTACAAACGATTTCCATATTCGAAAAAAATAAACATCCAGAGGTTGGACCAAGTCAGTAGTATGGGGTGGGATGGTTTTTATAAGTACGCTCTTTCCAGAATCACTTTTATCTTCTAATCCGCTGTACGCTTTTAAACTGTCCACTAGAAGCATACACGTTTCACTGCAGTTTGGTAAAAAAGCTTCATTATACCAAATTGATATTTCCTTCTTTCCCATAATGGACGATTTGGCAGCAATTGAAAGAATATTTTTTGCTTTAAAAATTGTCTTCTCAACATTTGGCCCAAACTTTCCTCCGATTTCCTTCAGCACAACCACCATAGGAGACAAAAGTTCACCGGACGCCGAAAGAGTTGGCATAATTGTGTACGAATGAGTGAGAGAAGACTCTGATTGAACAATTGATTCAACTCTTCTTGTACCTACGTGTTCTAATGTGCGACCACCATGCATTTCAAGGTTGAATCCGCTTTGGTCCGTGTTGAAAACTTGCGCGGGTGTAAAAACTTCAAATTCTTTGCATACAGACTCGACGAAATTTTCAGCAGCCTGCATAAAATTAATGTCCTTTTCAATTTTTTCTTTAGTTACAAATTTGGTAATTTTTCGCGTTACTATCCGGTTGTGCTTTTTGAAAGTCACTATCCAATGCTTTGAACATTTAAAATTAATTAAACCGACTTTCCTCGCTTCAAGAACTGCCCATCGTTTTAAATGTTCGTCATGAACACTTTTTCTTTCTTGGCGGGATGACACAAATTGTTTCCTTACATACGATGCTACAGTCTTCCATTTTTCATGAACTGGACCATCTTTAGAGATCTGCTTCTCCCAGGTTTTGAGTTGATCCTCACTTTTGACAAACCGAAACAACTTTTGAACAGACGATAGTTTCCGTTTTTTGTTCTTGCTACTTCGCCAAAACTGGACAGCTCGCTTTCGTCTAGAGAACGGAACGTTAATTGTTTCCACACGCGATGATGTCGTTTGTGATGCTTCCCAAGAACTCGATGAATTATCCACCGGTGTATCTTGTTGTTCGACATGGGCGAATTCTTCAAAAATGTTATCCGTAAAATCTTCAATAATGTTGTCTATATCTTCGTCATCGTCTTCTTCCAGAAAAACCAGGTCACTCTCCACTTCACAAAGAACATTGTCACAGGATCTGGCTTTAATTATTCCTAAAATGTTCAAAATGACTTTCATTCTTTGATGTAATAATAGCCGAGGTGTTGCAGCAATTAATGTAATAAATGCATCAATTACATTATAAAACCCAATTAATTAATTTGTATTGCAATGAGTACCTGCAATTTGTTGAGCTAACTCCTTTTCGACATTCGTCGTGATTGTAGTTTTCCGTCCAAATTCTTTCAATAGTTCGTCTATTACGTTTGCTGGATTTACTCTCATTATTTAAATTTATATTTTAGTGACGTACCACGTTAAAAGTTTAAATGAATTTATAACAACTACAGTGTCGACATGAAACTAACTTTCTACTTTAATTTAGTTCACAGCATCATCTGCGTCAATTTTAATTTGAATGGTTGCACAAGAAGTAAGAAACAAAGCAACTTGCATGTTTATAGCCGGACTTGAAGGAGTCACATTTGCGCTTTGCTCTATGACTGCATGTGTTGGTAACGTAAGAAAAGCCAATGTGCCTAATTTTTAACTAGACTGTGGAACGGATTCGGCAAAATCTGACCCCGGATTTGAAATCAGCGACAATTTTTTGGTTGAAATTAATTTTTCTGTACAATTTGGAGAGGGACGACGAAAATACTTTCATTGTAAGATTGGTACCTTTACACAATTTAAAAGGCAAGTTCAGGATAACATACATTTTATGTCGTCGAAATGATGCACTTTGCTTTTTGTTACTGACTGCTACAGAATGGATGAATTATCTCGACCTTTCTCAACCACGTACACGGATTATAAAGCAATTAACGATAATTCGCAAAACGCAGTAACAAAATTGGTGCTATCATCGTATCAGTTTTAACTACAATTTCATCAAATCAAGTCAATACAAGTTTTGTCCGTTTCGTTCGTTCCCTTTGGCTTCTGCATTTCATAAATAAATTGAGTGGGGTGAAATAAAAAAGCACAATTTATCTTTCGCTATTCTATGATTTGATAAAAAATGAAAGATTGAATGGGCCGGGCAGTTAATGAGAACGAAAGTTTTTGTTTTTCCTTTGAATCAAGATAAGTCATGTCATATGAATCATGTCATATTTGTCATTTTGAAAAATACAATCGCAAGATGGGAGTAATTTGAAGTTTCTCTGTGGATCAACTTTCAAACTCAATTCTCAACTCTTTTCCATTTTTTTTTCACTGATCCTTTTTTGACTTGTGACGCTCAAAATGGTGGAAATATTCCAAATTATGAATTCTACACTTGTCAGAAGGTGTCATGTATTTATTTTCTTTGTGGCTCTCCTAATGTTTACCTTTACTTTAAAATGAGATTTAAGCAGAGTTACGTAGAACAAAAAGCGTTGTTTGTTTTATTATTTATTTTGTGTACAGAAAGCAATAAAAATACACTTTTCTCCCCATTCTACAATATCACAAAGAGCTGTGAAAAGTCAAGTGACAAGTCAAAATGCATCAACATTTTCTCTACCTTTTCAAGAAAACTTGATAAATATTGGGACTGACGTTGTGCAAGAATCATTTGAATTATTTCTTTTGCAGTCTCCATTTTTTTTGAATATCTCCCAAATTTTGGCTTTTTTTATTCGTTTTTCTTTCGAGTCAACTCAAAAACTCAAGGTTCAACCTGTTTTGTACAATACCCACACTTCAACTGCTAGAAATGCGAGACGGAATTGAAATCAGACAGAGAATTATCAAGTAGTTTTTTAAATACACATTCATACATTCATACAGTGTCCAATAGATTCTGTTACCCATTGTTAATAATTGTTTGTGTGTATTATGGAACTGGCAGGATCCTTTTCTTCTTCCTTTTTTTTCGATTTCGATTGAATAATGCAACGCGGTACAATGTTTCAAAAAAGAATGAGAAATCACGTGCTAACGATAGTTATCGCTTACCAGAATAACATCTTTACAAAGAGTTCGACAGATACAATATGATAGTGAAGGATGCGTTGTCCGTTTGAATCATGGTGTTACATTTCTATCTGATAAGTACTTCACAATTTATTCTTTTATATGAATAAAACTAACCTTTCTATTACATAACATCGTTCCTAACTTGAATTACGCATAATCGGCGTTTACCTCCAACAATCTTAAGTTCCGCTGCGCTGGCATCAAGATTAACATTTTATTAATTTTGTTTTGTTGCATAACAGAAGAGACGCATCGCATCACCATCTCGGTTGTTATCACTGCTGTTATAGATTTGTAAATTTATTGCAGTTTCTACCAACCACGTTTCTTTGAAAAAAAGCTTTTGTCTTCTCTATTATTTGACGACCGGCTATGAATAAAGCTTGCTGCAAAATTATTACACAATCAAAATTAGAATAGAAACAAAAACCTTCAAGTTCCTGGTTTCTCGTGTTTCCGGAATGACGATGATGATGAACATAGGAGCAGCTACAATTAAATTGTGATAGCGAAATTGTTAAAGAGTAAACAACGCAACTCTCCTACATTAAAATACATTATTGTGCCATGCATGCTCGCCTCGTTCCCGCTCCGCTGATTAAATCTGATTTTTGTTTGACTGACAATAATAAACTGCAATGAACAAGAGTAAGTAATCAAATTTTCCTCTGAAGCACTATCACATCATAAACAAAGAAAAGTCGACTTTGTATAAATCATAAAATAATAAAAGAAAGCGCGTTAGCGATAGTTAATAATATAATACAATATATGTAGTGAGAAAGACAAACTTTCTGTGGCTTGTGAAAAATTTGTGCAGGCAATGGATGCAATAAACAAGTTGAGACTGTGAACATCTAGTTCCTCCCGTGAATTATGTATATCCGATCAAACGAGAAAGTTTTAAGGAATAATTTAAAAAGTTAAAAAAGAAATCAGCCAACCTGCAAAGAAGTCGGAATTGAATTATTCTAATCCTGTTTTATCAGCGAAAAGCAACTGAACAAATCACTTTAGTAACAATTGAGAATCTGTGTGCGTGAAAAAGAGTTCATTGTAGTTTCTTCGTTGTCAATTCCATTTTCGTTTTTATACATGTAAAGCAAGAAAAGGCTGAGTAGTAAAAATGTCAAGTTGGACAAGTTAGTTGCGACAGGATGAATACATTGTAGAGGAGTGAGCAAGTATGTAAAGAAATGGGGTACACATGTTGTTTCAGCCAGCTTTATATATGTAATCATAAAAATAAATTATTCAATTCAAGATCGTTGTCATTTATTTCATTTTTTATGGTAAATAACACTAACACTGTTTCACAAATTAACCTTTGAGTCGAGCTTACTCACACGCAATACGCAAACATACGCAACAATACAATTTTACCAGTTTCATGCCACCACAAAACAAAGTGAGATAATCAACAAAACGGAAATGACATGGTAAAAATCATTTTTTTTATTGTACAACTTTTCATCTCTTTAACCATCTCAACTCAATTCAACTCAAGCTTATGTTAGATCTACAAAATGGAATGAACAATGAGGATGCTGCATGTGCGCACAATAGAGAAATAACAAAAATAGTCGTGGGTTTTTGTCATTTGTTGGGTGGTTGACCGCATTATCACGGTATTACCGTAATGCTAAAATATTCAACATTCGTGACTTACGCAAAGCCATAGCCACAAGCAAGTTTGAGAGCACAACCCAGCAAGGTGCATTTTCTTTACAATTTATACTTCAATTATGTCTGCATGCATGTAATTTGTTATGTAGCCCGAGATTAAAAATATGCGGGTTATTTTTAGAAGACAAGATAATCCATCACTTACGGTGGCCTAGCGGATGATGGCAAACAATGTGACAATAAATCTTCGACAGCGGAAACGGCGTAGTCGTGCTAAGCTCTGAAAAAAAGATCTTAAAGACATTTGTGTTATGGAAATAAAAAACGTTCTCAATTCAGACTTTTCTGTTTTGCTTCTGATTGTGAGGTTGCAGCTGACATTGACCGACAAAAGACACATGCTAAAGTGCACTTAATTCAAAAAGCAGTGGCAGTATTGGACCGCAGAGTATGATAAATTATTTTGGAGGAAGTTCATTGAGTCCACTCTACTTAAGTTTTGCGGCTTTTGCTGTTTTTTGTGTTCATCCGACTCCAAGAACTATTAAGTCGTGACGTGAGAGTTTCTAAATATTATAATGGCAGGCGAAGTTTCTCCCTTAAAAGCGGCACGTAGATTTCGTACTTAAGTTAAGTACAAACACACAGAGCAGAAGCCATGTGTGTCCTTTCTGTCTCACTCACTCACGTACCATCCAAGACATGCTGGTTCTTAACTCAACTCAACACAACTTTCCAAGTCAATTTCTTACATTTACACCAAACTTCTCTAGATCGTTCAAACTTGTCCAACTTTTATTTACCCAGAAAAAACTTTTTCTGCAAATGCGAAAAGGAAAAGAAAATCATGCACAGATGTGTCGCCTCCACTCAAATTCAGAGATGTATGCAGCAGAAATAGCTTTCAGATTACTGTGAGGCTAAATATGGTCATGCGCACACAAAGAGATTTTATTATTTGTGTGACCGATCTAATATGCCCAAGCCCGCATTTGCAGATTATTCTCGAAGGGAATTTTTTTATCTTCTGAATATAGTGGCTGTCATGGAACGACCTTATTTTGGCATGTAATTTCTTATAGATTATGTCATATTTACTAATGTATTTAGGAATGGGTGGGTGCGATAATTTATGTTTTAGGTTTTATGGCGTCATTTTTTATGTAGGTATATGTTTATGCAAAATATTTTTATGTGGAAACAAAGGTTATGTGCACAAGTTTTTCATGTTATGAAAATTTCATGTGGTTATTATTTATATGCTCCAAAATTATTTCCTCTCATTCAAACATTTCATTTCTCATTTCATTTCTGCCGTCACTTTTCCTCGGGTGTGCCAAATCCAAAGTTGTATTCTTTTCAGTGCTTAACGCCATAATTATTAGTAATGGAAAAGTCCCTAAGAAAGAATTCATTCCTCATTCATGCCTTGTCTCATTTTTTGAGTAACGTTTACTGGATAATAATAACGCGTTGAGTTATATGATGAAAGTAAGTATATGAATATGATATCATGATGATAATACTCGTACTCGTAGATGTGAGGTAAATTCCGTTCGACAAAAGATGAAAGAAATCGCCCTGTCATCAAACCTTCCGCCTAATAAAGTTTTAGCCTAAACATTTGAGGAACAATATAATGAAGTTTTGCAGGCGTCACTTTTGACGACGAGAAATTTCTGCTGCCGGACTCCAAGGATGAGAAGAGAATTTTGGTTTTGGTTTTTGCAACAAAACAAAATATACATGTAAATCTTATTATAACGTTTTTAATTTTTATAGTATACATAAATGCTAATTTTCTTTCATTCATATTAGGTTTTATCTCAATGCAACACTATTGCTGTTGACGAGACTTTTGACGCTGTGTCAAATATAAATGAGTGATTTAAGTAAGTCGCGTAAATTTTTGTCACATAAACATTCCCATACATAAATAAAGGTATTACATAAACATATTTTCTACATAAACTAAAACCACATAATAAATACTCGCATAAAATCTGACGCCATAAAACACCGTCATATAAAAAACCGCGGCAACCCTTATTCTGGTAGTCGTGTTTGCAGATTGGAAACATTACGAATAAACTCGCAAAAACAAGTTGTCAAGTAATATTGCCACCTCAAAATATTTAATTTTTTACTATATGTATATGCTTGGAAATTTTAGTTTGAAAGGCGACATAGGAAATAGCTTAGTTGGACACGAACCTATGTTGTATTATTTATTAGTTGCTTTATAAACTCATCGGGCGTCATCAATTCTTTAATATTCAATACCATGTAGTATGTAGATATATAGTCTCTTCTTTTATCACTAGCCAAAGCAAAATAAATTTCATAAACAGTAAAATTGATTAAATTGCAATATTACAATCCAAGTATTTCAGTTTACAGATGTCATCCAAAGGCAATTGCAGAAAATTTCATTGCAAACATTATTTTGTTCAAAAACCTTCAATATGTATATTAACGTTTGCAAAAAAAAATCAGTTACTTATTTTGAATTGGAATCTGGCATTGATTTTCAAAATGAAACCTACGATTTATTGTGTCCAGAGTATTTGGCTTT
>VYYJ01003325.1:0-17032 GCA_021029165.1 Cyphoderus albinus | reverse complement strand
TTACCTGCATAACCAAAGTACAACATCATTAGCCCAATCATGAAGAGTGTCACGTCCAACGATGATCCAACGCTTTCCTTTTGAAACCAAGGAAGGACTACCAGAAGCCAAATTTCTGCCACTATGAGAATGGCCCAGCCAACTGTCATTAGATTGGTGTCTCGAATATATCGACTTAAAATTGCCACGGAGAAAAACACAATTAAGGCCTCCGCACCACCACACATGTATACTAAACTATTCTCGAACTCCCCATATCCAAAGTAATCCTGCATCACTACCGGCACAACCGTCTGTAAAAACAGAAAGGAGTCACCTTTTTGAAAATCGGTCGGTAGACACTAATTGAACAGTTTCTTTTTGTTAAAATCGTTTACCTCAAGCGCAACTTGGCAGAAGAAAAGCGTAAATACCATCGATAGCATGAGTATAAAGTTGTGGGACAAGAATTCTGAAATGCATATAAAATGCATACGTATGCAGATAGGCCCTTTGGTAGCAATAAAAAATTTAGGGAAATCATACCAGAGAGATAGCGCCTTCCTTCACTGGAGTACAATTTCCCACTTCCACTTAACAGGTCAATGTGACTGCTAGACTTGTAGCCGGACTGGGCTAGGCTGTTAAGAAATCGCTCACTGTACGACACTTTCCGTTGTTTTCGTAACTGTGAGTTTGTCAAGCTTCCATCAGTTGTGCAGGAAGTGTGTGCATGAGACCCAGAGCCGTGTGAATCTAGCCCGCTAATCCGATACTGCGCGATGAGCTGTGAGTTGGTAGCCAAGTGAATGACCCGAGTCTGCTGGAATAACTGGAGAAGCCTCTCCTGACAAAACTGAATGGGGCGAATTTTGAAGCTGAGGTGTTGATTTACTGCTTGAAACTGAACAATTTTTTTCTTCATTTGCAATGCTACTCGAATTACCCCAGTCGTGATAACTTGTTATAATCTTAATACTGTTGAATTTTACCGGATGTTAGGCGACTGTTGCTGTCGACATTGGCAACTGTCATGGCCCTTTTTACAACTGGGACTAAATGATTTTCCTTTCTGTTGCCATTTCATGGATTTAAGTTCGGTGGAGAGATTGTAGAACATAAAATATGTCATTACTGAAAATATGATCCATAACCCTGCCATAAATATTCCAGGTGCATTAAGTGGATTCACTTTGCAATGAACCGATGTTGAAACTAAAGTAAGTCAATATTAATTGGAAAATAGGGCCGACTAGGATTCCAAGTTGTCTAGATGCATTACAAATGGCAAGTATGGGGGTTCTCTCCTGAAATGAACAGATAAATAATGCAGAATCACAATATTGGACCAAATCTAGAATATGTCATTAAAAATAGATTTTCTCAATAGTTCAAACCTCAATAGCAGTAACCCTGCACACCTCAGCCAACATAGCGGATCCAGCTGCAGTACCGCACCCTGATTACACCAATTACCAAACCAGTACACCAATTTACTATTTAAAAAATTTCCACCTATTTTAATTGAAAATTATGAACATGGGGACAGAATTTACCACAAATTAATCTAGATGCAACAATGTTCCAGACACTGATACCTAATGTGTACTGAAAACTCCCGAATATCATTATAACAATAGAGACCATCGCGATTGTCTTGGTATGATGTTCATACATGTCAGAGAGTCTGCCTCCAATTATTCCAGATGCTGCTGCGGTAAAGCTGTAGGCTGGATCAATTAACATTTCACAGCATTTAAGAAAGAGATGCAGACATTTTTCAAATTATAATCAAAATTGGCAACATGTAATTAGTTACCAGAAACGGTGAACCCGAGCCAATATTCTTCAGTTGCGCCAAGTTGATTTCAGATATGACAAACATGTTGGCAAAATGACGGCTAGATGAAGTGAGTTTCCAAACCGTTATAACACGACCACAGATTGTTTTAATGTTTGTTATCGTCACAGAATGTTATAAACAATACATAACTTTTTGTAATGTCAACTCACCATATTCACAACCTCCAAGAAAAAGATATCCACCAACGATGATAAATGATAGGAGACGTTTTCTTTCGTACTCCATGGTTTTTGGATGACCCTCACAAGTCAGATTTTTAAAGAAATATGCTCGAGTTAAACCCAGCCACTGACACAAACTGAAAATTCTTTGGGATTCAGACTGCTATAATTCATAATTGCCAGTAGACATAAACCTGGATTAATGATTCGCAAGTCTTACGTAAAAAACAATAATTTGGTCAAACTCAGCATTACGCCTTTTTATTTCTCTGATTCAACGGTAACAATTTACTTTTATTGACAATTTTGATTTTTTTACAATTATTATCAAGGTATAAAGGAAACTACAAAATCTAGTAGCCCAAGATCCAACCGAATATTGGGAGAATTACTACATACTATTATTTTATGGTACTACTCGACTTACACAATTTCATTCATATCCCCAGATTTATGTACTTACACAGACAAATGTATCATACCAAACTAAACATATTTAGCAACTGATAAGTATCTAATGAGATTAGGCGATTCATAATGTCCCTTGATTTTGTATAACATACATAGCATTAAAAGTTTCATGTTTTGGAAATTCTTTGTCAACCTATACTTTCTTTAATCAGATGAATACGCACGTGAATGAACTACCAGAACTTCATATATATTTTTGTTTAGGAGCAGTGTAGCAGGTGGGCGTAAAATAACAATTGAATAGCAGAAGTCTCAATCAGATAGGAAATAATGACCAAAAGTATAGCATTAAAAGTTTCATGTTTTGGAAATTCTTTGTCAACCTATACTTTCTTTAATCAGAATTGAATACGCACGTGAATGAAGAGTATCTGCCAGGACTTCATATATATTTTTGTTTAGGAGCAGTGTAGCAGGTGGGCGTAAACTAACAATTGAATAGCAGAAGTCTCAATCAGATAGGAAATAATGACCAAAAGACAAAAATATTACCATAAAACCTACCATAGACTCTAGTAAGTAATGGATACATAATGAAGGGTAATTAAATCTAGAAACCAGAACGTTGTCAGGCAGACAGATCAAAGAACTTTTTACACTAAACATTTTTTAAAGATTTTTGTTCGCATTTGTTTAGCTGCTACACAAAAATTAATCGAGGAACGCCAGCAAATAGGTGATTTTTCTTTTAGTTTGAGTAAAAGTGACACTTGACATGGTCTCTGTGATAAGCCTCGTAGGCATTTGTAACTATTCCCTCATAGTCAGCAGCGTCATTAACCAGGACAGTTGTATCGACTGATTGTGGTGGAAAGTAGGTGGGCGGAATTGCATTCTTTCCTTGAAGAACCCACACTAAATCAGAGTTGATGTGAAGTTCTTTCAGACAATCCACTTTGGGGAACGTAATTATTTTAATCAATTCAAGTGGTAATGTCTCCATAGATGTTTTTACTTCTGTCGGGATGATGGTATTGACCAATATTATAGCCAAAGAACTGCTTCTCAGAATACAAGTACACAGAACTGTCAGGAAGTTTTTGGCCTGCAGTTGCTCAACATTTACACAAATCAATTGCGTGGTTCTCCCTTGTCCACTTTTTTGAATTAACATGTCGGAAGTATTATAGCACCCGATAATTATATCAGTAATTTCAGAAAACTTCTCCAAGGTCACTCCAATAGATTTAAAAAGGCGTTCAGCGCGACCAAGTTTTTCCTGTGTACTATAATCCTGCCATTCTTTACAATCAGGAATTTCACAGGTCCTATTTGATAAAATTAGAATCAATAACTTGCAGTTACCTCACACATCATTGCACATGTAATATTTCTTCAATTTATAATTAGAGTTGTTAAACTATATTTTAAAGGTTACATTTTCGTTGGTTGATATGTTGTTTCTTCAGTTTCACACTTGGTAAGCACAGACCATGATAAAAGTGGAGCATGCCACTGCGTTCTACTTTCAGCTCCGTGTACAATTATTTCATTTGCCTATTTTCATTTACCAATGAAATTATTAATATTTACCCGTTTGTGTTGACTCCATTAAGGAAAATTATTCTTGTCTATGTAAAACAAACGGGCTTACTTTAACACCTCTGAGCATTTCCAACATGGTAATCGCGGAATTTGTAAAAACGTGCGCCATGTCCGGCTCCCCATAATTGCTTGCCAGTGAGAATAGCTCCTCCATAGTTCGGTACGGCATCACACAGATAACTTGACCTAGTCCAACCTCTTTCCTTGTTACCAATTCGTCCGACGTTCCAACATTCCAATATAACGTTGCTGTACTGCCAACGATAAATGTATTTGTACCCGCATCTAATTGTACACCTGGTTGGACATCCTGTATCTGTACGAATACGAATAGAGGCATACATGCAGTTGAGATGAGTAAATTCAATTCAAATTTAAATATATTATTTTGTCAGACCCCACGCGCAGTCGGGAAAAATCCTGGTAATGTCTCCGGCTTCCGAACGACAAAATCATAATCGCCCAACTCCCAGGCCGTGTTGCTTATCCTCATCTTCGTTGCAGTGGAACTAAGGATGTGATGCATTTCGTCAGATACGGACTCATGTACAAACATGAGCGTTCGTGATCTATGATTCATCTGTATGTAAGATTCAAATAAATATTGACTAAATTCGTTTCGGTTCAAGGATGCCCTTAGATAAATGAACAAAGTTCGTATCCTCATTTCATTTTCTCACCTCAACACCACACATCCACGTCTTTCTTCCTATTACGCTTGCGACGGAATTCAAGTCGGCGTCATGATCAACAACGCAATGGATAAACTTTCCACCTTCTTTCAAATTGAAACCTGAACAATATATTTTTAAATTACAAAACATAATCCATAAATGTTTATTTTTTATAAAGTTTAGAACTATAATTATAACAATTATTGCATACAAGCTGCGACAGGCGTTCCATGTTTCGCGTAATAACCATCATTGCCCACTACCAAAACACATGGGGTTGACGAAAACGGCAACTCAGGTTTTGAAACAATTTTTAAGCATTCGTCAATCGTAACTGATTGATGAATATTCAAACTATGAACAGGATTTTCACGAATCCTGTTTCAAAAGAAAAGCCACAATATTTATTATTTACGACAGGCAGAGTTAAATATTTTGCATTAAGAAAAGTTGAAAAAGATGGAAAATGAATTTTAATATAAAATGGAATCCATTCAGAATTCTACTAACTTAGACTCGTTAAAGAGCCTGATGATTGAGAGCACTGGTAGAAGACATTGCCAGGAATGATTGTTTTTAATTTGCGTAAACAATACAATTGGTTGATCAGTCTGAAGCACCGCAGTTAGCAGCACTATAACCTGATATAAACTGTAAGTGTCCGTCGCCAGGGGTAGAAATATTACAGCGGTGTTTGTACACAAGAAATATCCAACTAATAAAATGAAGTTTAAATCAATGTCAAGTTAATATGATTTAATGACATGAGATGCGCAAAATAAGCGAACCATTAAACGCAGCTGGATGCATCTTCTCTCCTAAAGGGATGGCTGAAATCCAAAGGGGGGCATCGTTGGTTTTGACAGTCCACAATGGAACGTTCCCAGCAAACGATTCGAGAATTGACAACCCTGTCACTGAGTTTTTGACTAATTCCTGCAACCTAAGAGATAAAACAATTGAATCATGATTAAAAATATTTTCAGAGGAAAGACTTCAGAGGAATTCAGAACTCCGAAAAAATGTTGTGTTTTAGTCATCTANAAACGCCGTTGTCGATTAATTAGTAAAAGGGACGGAGATCATGATAAACAGTGCCAAAAAATTCATTCTCACTAATTTAAATTGTAAAAAAATTATTTGGCCATGTAACAATAAAGTGTCAATACGTTTAGTATCATGTTACTTTTTCATTCGAAGCTCATATATGTCGCCATTCACAGGTTTGGGTTTCTCTACAGAAAGCACCGATCGACAAATGTCCTCAATTTCCTGCAAGCAAATGCGCTTGTCTTCTATTTGGAAGCCTTGAACATCATACGTTGAATGCAACGTACCACCCTCGTAAGCTTTTCCGTTCAAAATCGACGTGCTAATGACACGTGGCTGTGACGATGGCACTAGTTGCTGAAAGCAGAATGGAGAAATGAAAATTAGATTATAACAGGATTATTTTCACAATTTTGTAATAAAACCAAGATAATGATTGACACGGATATACGTGACTGTGACTTGGTCAACTTACGAGCGCCTCTAAAGTCCCCGTAGGCTGTTCTCGAGCACTGTAAGCCATGTCTCTGAAAATGGTATCCAAATCGTTCCTCTTCCTATCGCCACGTTGCATTTTTGATTTTGAATTAGAAAGAAAAAGAATTTAAAAAATTGACCAACAATTATATCTTCCACCTTCTAAAACCTGTACCTCGTACGTCGAGCTGCTTAATGCCTTGTAATCTGGAAGCTGGACAGCCGAGTAACCCTATCGAAGTGGAGTGGAATCATTCCACTGGAATGAATTAAAAAACAGGAGAAATGTTAAAATAGCATTAACATTCGCATTTATTACCAACACTACTATCACTTGCCTTCTGTCGTCCTGTCTCAATTTCTTGTTCGTTCGTGTGCTATATGTAGCACTCTGACTGAGACTGCTTTGACTTGTCTAATGTTAATATTGGTTACACCAGCGCTTTAATAAACGTCTGATGTAAACTGTTGGTACTTGGTTGGTCTGCACGTCTGCAGCCGCAGCCATAGCCATTATAATGAAATGAACTCAACCTCCAATCTGTCACATGTACATCAAATATCAAAAACTGCCATATGCCAACCATCCAATTTGGATGAACCCAAACTAAATGCACTCTGCCATTCTAGTAAGATTACTATTATAAAATTTATCCTGTTAATGATCATTGATCGGGAGATTTTTTTTATTCATCATCATATCACAGATCCGTCTTTATTGTACATATTCGAAATAGAAATCAAAATTAATGAATGCGTAATATAGCACACAGAAAATCATGTTCCCAGAATTAATTTTAAAATACAAAATTTATCTTATATTAAAAAGTCCCATTTTTAAATTTCACTTTTTATGACTTAGTCAATCATTATTAAAATATTACATTAGATTACGAAGTACATTTAAACGGCTTACGGCTTAAAAATAATTTGGGTCTCCAGCGAAACCAACGGATGAGGCTTGAGTCGTTTCTAGAACATCAATCGTAGTGTCATCTTCTCCCTCTTCGTCGTCCTCAGATTCAAAATACTCAGAGTCAGAATCCTCCTCCTCATCTTCTTCTTCTCCTTTGGAGTTGGAGGTGGCGGCATCAGACACAATCTTCTTGGTAGCCATCGGAAGAGCTACGGCTGGCGTTGTCGAGGGACTAGGCCTTGATTTAGGCGGCGGAGGGAGACCGTTCTTTTGCTACAATCAAAATAAAGTTGAACAAAACATCAAATATAGTTCCTTCTTGGCTTTCTGTTCAGGATACTTAACTCACACTTAACTCTTGCTTCAGGCAAATGACTGAATTACTGATATAGTGATTAAAAGCGAGATAATTTTACACTTACTGTAATCCAAGGATTTTTTTCAATCCAAATATCGATGTCCGACGCCATAATATTTTTGTCATAGCCACGCATAAATAAGAAAAGCCGTGATTTCCATCCCGCAGAGCCGATTTGCTTTTTGTCTTGTTCCTTAAACTAGTCAAAAGGATATTAAGAAAGTGTTAAATGACTGAATTACAGATATAGTGATTAAAAACGAGATAATTTTACACTTACTGTAATCCAAGGATTTTTTTCAATCCAAATATCGATGTCCGACGCCATAATATTTTTGTCATAGCCACGCATAAAAGAAACAAGCCGTGATTTCCATGCCGCAGAGCCGATTTGCTTTTTGTCTTGTTCCTTAAACTCCAGGATCTTGTTTCTTCGATTGGTTGATAAAACCATTGGTCTAGTAGGATGTTCTTCACCCTCAGAGTACTCCATATCGTCCGCATCCTCTTCTGCTTTGGAGTGGGAGGCGGTGGCACCAGACACAATCTTCTTGGTAGCCATCGGAAGAGTTTCGGCTGTTGTTGTCGGCGGACTAGGCCTTGGTTTAGGCGGCGGAGGGAGACCGTTCCTTTGCTACAGTCAAAAGGATATTAAGAAAGAGTTAAATGTCTGATATAGTGATTAAAAGCGAGATAGTTTTAACTCTTACTGTAATCCAAGGATTTTTTGCAATCCAAATTTCGATGTCTGACGCCATAATTTTTTTCTCATAGCTACGCATAAAAGTAACAAGCCGTGATTTCCATCCTGCAGAGCCGATTTGCTTTTTGTTTTGTTCCTTAAACTCCAAGATCTTGTTTCTCCGATTAACAGATAAAACCATTGATTTGGTAGTTTGTTCTTCTCCCTCAGCGTACTCAGTATCGTCCTCCTCCTCTTCTTCCTTTGATTTGGATGCATCAGACACATTTTTCTTGGTAGGGATCGGAAGAGTTACGGCTGGCGTTGTCGGCGGACTAGGCCTTGGTTTAGGTGGCGGAGGGAGACCGTTCTTTTGCTACAATCAAAATAAAGTTAAATATGGTTATATTTGGCTTTATTCCATTCACTTTAAATTTTGTTCAGGATATTAAGAAAGAGTTAAATGACTGAATTACTCATATAGTGATTAAAAGCGAGATAATTTTACACTTACTATAATCCAAGGATTTTTTGCAATCCAAGTATCGATGTCCGACGCCATAATCTTTTTCTCATAGTCGCGCATAAAAGAAACAAGCCGTGATTTCCATGCCGCAGAGCCGATTTGCTTTTTGTCTTGTTCCTTAAACTCCAGGATCTTTTTTTTTCGATTGGTTGATAAAATGATCGTCGTGGCAGGATCCTCCCTTGCCACGACACTAGAGTTAAAAAATATAAAAAAATATAAAAAAAATTAAAAACAAACAGAATTAAGAAATATAATTGTTACAATTCTAATCTAAAATTATTGTAAACCGATTTAGATTTAATTTTTAGTTTATTTCATGAATGATATTTTTAAAAAATTGATAACGAACCTATAGCGAATATTAGCTCTTCGTGGGCGTTCTAATGCGGACGCCATTGCTTGTTTCTAATTCAAATATTACAAAAGAATCTTCGAGACTTTGTGAATAAGCAGAAACACAACCACAACGTCAAAATAGTAAAGAGGGACTGAGAGACTGTGGTTGTTTGAGATGAAATCTTTGTAATTTTCTTTAAGTTCTAGTTTTTACATCTCATTCTAACAAAGAGGAACGAGGGAAAAATTCTTTCATGTCTTTGTGTCGTGATATTTCCTAAATTACCATTTATTTTAGCTGTGGTGTGGTAATGGAAGAAACGGACTGAATACTGCACTGGTCTCAAAGAAAGAAGAAATCGGTGCTATTTTCTTCTTATCGTCTCCTTAAGCTGAAAGCTAAGCGTTCGCCTTCCTTTGTGGTAGATAAAAAGGCAAATTTGCATAAAGTGGAAGATTTGAGGGTCGACGACAGTTGAGGTACCTAAACTGTTATCTAGCATCTCACTCAATGTGCATTCTCATCGGACAATTCGGACAACGAACAACTAGAATTCGTGAATAGAACACTTTTTGTTGGCTTACATAGAAGTGTAAAAGTTTCTTTATTTTTTCATTCAAATTAGACCCTCCACAACCGCATGCATTTCGGTTTTCAATATTTACAAGTTATTGATTTATCTTTAATTTCAGACCATGTTTGTACTAAGACATAAAAATATTAGTGATATGAACAATTTGTAATTATTATAAGGTTCCAGTCAACTGATAAAAATATAGTGGTACAAAACTTGTATGGTATGTTGACCACTTTGCTTAAAACTTCACTACACGAATGATTGCCATGATGCGACCAACCGATTGTCCTGGTTTGCACAATGTTCTCGAAACTCCTTCAGAACTGACTGCATGTATGACTCGTCACCCAAAACTGGGGTAGAAGATGTTCGCCATCTTTTGCTCACCATATAATTGCAGGACCAAAGATATCCCGTCTGTGTAATCGTATTATTGGAAAAGTTTGGTAGGTTCCTTATGTTAATTTAAATATGACACTGCTATGTAAAGAATGATTGTACAGAAACGTTGCAAACCTGTTGTAAAGAATCGTCCTGTGGAATCAAAACAAATATGTTTCCACTGGAGTGAACAAATAGATGTCGATCTTCTTTTGGCTGATGGAGATGCCTCATGTCAAGAAAAGACCTATCCAAGTAGCATCTCAAAAATCCAAATTGTTGCAGTAAATGTTGTTGAAATTGAAATAATTTGGACGACCACTCGATATCTAAAAATAACAATGAAAGACAGGAATGATTATATAGTAACTAACTGGTAACAACAGCAACATTTACATGTCCATTGGCAAATTATTTAACAAAACGTCGAACGACCAGAACCTTTATTTGATTTTTCATTCGCTTGAAAAAGAGCGGTGATTTTCAGCGGTATAAAAGTGGGTCCACGAAGTGAATCAGAGTTACTAATGAGAAAAAAGAGATCATTAGGATTTATACGTGAATATAACGTTGAACGTATGTAAGAATGGTTGAAATGTCTTACTCAAAAAGATCATTCGGAATCGGTACCAACTGCAAATTGCATTGTTGCGCCTTCCGTGACCAACCTTGTACCTATCAAAGAATTAATTCATATTTACAATTTCTATACTATGTAAAAATGTATAACCTTCATAAAAAACGCCATTGAAAAGCTATGGTATAATATAATATGATTATTACCAAATCCGCTACAATAGCTCCAGTTGACTGCATCCACTGTAAGGTTAACTCAAAAGCTTCATCTGGTTTATACACAGATTGATATTTGACATGCCCCCATTCTTGTCTGTCACTTTTCTTTCCGACATCAACATCCACGTAGACAACTTTATATCTAGCGTTAGGGCGGTCCACAGTAGTCTTCGTTTCTGCTGAAACGTTTGTTTCGAGGTTGGATGAGTCAACTGAATTTTCAGGAGTCAAATGCTTCCTGAAGCAGTACTCGTAAGGCACTTCAACCTCCATCCACTCGTTGTGAAAAAGAGAGCAGTCACCGTGTGGGCGAAGAGGATCTAAGCCTGTATAAAGTCAATCATATGTGTCCAATAATACACATATAACAATATTGTCATCAATGGTTAGAAATTTTAACTTATTTAGAAATGACTATCCACTCACCTTCAGGTTCCACAATTACAATGTAGTAGAGATAAAATCCAAACATAAACGGATGCCTCACATCACCGGAAGCATGAAGAATTAAACCCTCATTTAGCATTCCCTGCAAAATGTCAAATTAAGAACCATGCATGTAGTAAATACTATCATTGGATGAAAACACTATTTCTTGGTCCTGTACAAACTCACGTTAAAAATTGTGACAGCTTCAACTTCAGAAGTGATTCCTTCCATATGATTCATTAACCAAATCACTGCATCATAACTAACAAAAGTCCATGGCGGTAGGTCACTACCTAAAATCATTCAAAATTGGTTTCAACCTAACGGATATGCAGAAGTTAGCTTATTTTAATAGAAATTCATACTTTTTATCAAGGAAAACCCAGTTTTAGGAGATCTCATGGCAGCAACAATTTCTTTTCTCGTTGCACTGGGCTTCAGTTTCAGCTCTTGGGGAATACATTCATGAGATGACTGATCGATTGCTGGAAGTGGATTTTGTAAATCAATGAAGGGATCTGAAAGTGTGCTAACGAGCTTCATGTCCATTGGTCCTTCCAATGGGGACACCCTGCCACTTCCAGTTTCGGGACGATTGGCAGACTTTTCCATTAGCTTTGAACCTGATCTCATTCTAGGTCTTTCTGTTATTTTGTTACTGTTTACTCGCTCACGGAAACCACCGACTGAGGATACGCTTCCCTGACTTCCTCCACTGGATCCCTAGAATATTTCGACAGACTTTACATATTTTAATTTTACAATTCAAAATAGGTATATAATACTAAGAAGCTAGTACTTGGTAAAAGTTTCTTTTATTATATGAAACGTACCCTGGTGCCTTTTGGGAATGAATTATTGGGTCGTCTAATCCTATTAATGCAAGTTTCAATGAACTTTAGAAAGTCCTGCACAATGGCTGATGTTTCTTCTACCTTCCAAGCTCCTTGGATCAAACTCGAGTAATGTTCATCGTTGTTTCGTTTTAAGCTCCCTTGCTGAGTTGGCAAAATGAGCATTCTAAACCGCCAGTACTTGAGATTCTAAAATCAACATTATTTTGTCATATTACACGTTTATCATACACAAAAAAGATGGTAGACAACTAATATCTGCAATACATGAACGTTTTGCGTTGTGCTTACTTCCGTGAGAGCGAAATCTGGATCTCCTCGCGTGCAGACGTAATGATCCAAATAATTCCAATTATAGTTTTCCAGCTTCTCTGTGGTAAACTCTGCAAAGGTGTTTTCATAATTGGTGCTTCCAGGAGCAGCAAATCGAAACTGATAAGAGACATTAATGGATGGATATGGATGCCTAGAAAAATCAAATAAATATGATTTACTCCGGGGTGTTCAGCAACGATGATATATAAATGTCATGTTAAGTATGAAATTTGATAAGACCTATGTCATTTACTTACCTAGGTCGGTACCTCGTTACTGTAATTGTGGAACCCATCAGCTTAATTCTGTGGAAAATCCTTCCTATGCTTAGCAAATATTCTTCCGATATTTCCGTCTCATTAGTTGTGACTCCTCTCACAAGGGTTGAACTGTGGGCCTTATGAATCGATCGTTCTGCTTGATTTCGAATGACTAGTTGAAATCCCTGGGCTAATCTCTGCGACACAAGTTCCACAAAAACCTCTTTTGTATTCAGTGGTCTTCTATATACAGCTCTCTGCTGAGAATAATCGGCATTGACATCATCGGGCAGTAAACTGTAGTCGGACACCAAATAGTCGACCTGAAGGCTACGGTCGTCAGGAAAGTAATCAGTTGTCAAAGGAAGACACGCCGGGATGGTTAAAGACTTCCAGTCAACACCTACAAGTCAACAACAAGGAATACAAACTGTTTTAGAAACCTTTTGTTGATAATAGTAATAATTGATAATGATAAAATAGTAATAATACCCGTTGTTAAAGCTGGCGTCCATTCTTGCTCACCAGTTGCTCCCCATAGAAGTGTTTGTGTTCTTGATCCGATATTGGCATCAGACGCTTGGCGAGATACTGATGATTTTATGCTTCTAGTTTTAACTATCGTTAAGTACAGAATAACGGAATTAATAAAACATTAACAAACCGTGAAGTTAAGTCAGTTGATATTCAAAGAATTCAAAGAATGTACGTACCAGTGGCTGCACTGCCCGGAGCGCCAGGCGTAGTTTCCCCTTCATGGACAATTTCCAGGCCAGTTTGGAAATGATGTTGTTGAATTAAGTTACCTGTAGGTCCTCGTGGGAAGATATGAGTCCATCTCCTACGATTTGATGTCAACTTGATAACTACATGCGAAGGATCAAATGGGTTGATTAAAGCTCTGCCTGGCTTTCGAATTTCTTTAGGTGGTTTGTTATGACTTGGGGTTATTTTATTGCTGTCTTTCGGCGAGCCACCGTAGCTGCTTTCCGGAGACCGAAGATGTGTTTGAGAATTGCGATTCATTGTTAAGTCATCAAACCATTTGTCTTTCTGATTTGCTGTGGCTTGATTTCTTGCTACATTAGATAAAAATCAACAATAGTATATTTTCCAGACTGGTTTCGTAGATAAATGAAATTGAATTTAAAACATTTTATTTTATTAATCAAATGAAACGTATTCTTACACTCAATATTTAGTGCTCCGAACGAAGAGGAGTAAAAATTATCTCTTTGTTTCAGTTTACGACTGGTGGGAATAGTAATCGCTGACGAGCAAGAGGAAGATGGTACAGGTAGAATAAGGCTTGTACGATCGGAAACCATGTTTGGTACCGTGTTATTCGCAGAGCCCCCAGTGGGATCGGAAAACGTCGCTTGGTTCATTTCGGGTTCGGAATTCTGACGAAAAAATACTTTACTGTAATCCACCTCAAACATTGGGGATTTCTTGGAGTACATTTTCTTTTTCAGAGTGGAATAGCTTCCCGCAAATTTGAAGACTTTGTCGTCATAATCATCAAAATCGTAAGTTGAGTTTGACCATGACGTGTCTTCAGGTAAATGTTTCGGTGCACCTATCATAAAATGGCAGTGGCCGAGAATCGGACTTCCAGAAAACTCTTGAATGCTAAGTCTATCTGAGTTGAGTGAAGATAATAACGCTTTCGTTGGAAGACGGATACGGGGAATGTAAGATGCATATCCCACTTTTCTGTGCGTTGAGTAAAAACTGAAGAAAAACAAAATCGGACAAAATACAAAATCGTTCCTTTTGCATATATAATTAATTTTGACAAATACAAAATGTCCTTACCTTAAATTAATCCAATGAGGCATACTATAGTCATCAACATTACTCTGCTGACTAGCCTTATTGTGGAACTGTAAATATAAACCGATAATAACAAATTGAATCAGTATGTTACTCGTCGATTCAAATGTCAACTAAAATCGCATTTACCTTTAATAAAGGCACAGCGTGCAAGGGCTGCTCTCCTATGCAAACAAGATCACTTCCCACACCATTGTCAATGATTCGCTGCATAGTGACATTAGCTAGCTCCCTGTCCACCTCGAATACTCCGACACCTGGAGTTATAACAACGGAAAGTTGTCCTGTTCGATCAAAGCTTCTGTCCAAGAAATGCTTCTCGAAGACATTTAACGACATATTGAGGACTTCTAAAAAGTTTCCTTGTGCAGCAGAAGATATGGTTCCTTTGGGAATTTTTAGGTTGGGATGCGTCTTTTTGTGAAAATTCAACAACGTGTTTTGATATTCTACAAAAATATGTCGCAGAAATATAAGCGTACTTCCCCAGTCTTCATATTTTTCATTTTGTACAGCAACCCTATCAAATAAAAATCATATTTAGAGAATAAAACAAACATAACATAAAACATTTTCTAATTTCTCTATGCAATATTATAGTATTCTAATTTTTCTCTACCTGTACGAGTCTTCATAGTATTTTCCCTTATAATCCATTTGTAGACACTCTCGCATCTGTTCCGGAAAACTCTCCAGAGAAGTTGCCTCATAGTAAACGCGGGAGAAAAGGACGATTGTCACTTCATGATTGCTTCCGTTTTTCTGTACAGATGGGATATGCATTAAGGACTTGTATTATACAAAATATATAGAGAATTGTTGTGAGGAACGCTTTGTAACCTTCCACTTTGAAAATAGTTGGGCTAGGAATCCATTTACGGCCTTTTCAAAGTACAGATCCCCATATATATCAAATTCCCACATTTCGGAACTCATCTGGAGAAACACATACACCATGCTAGTGGACGAACGAAAGACAATCTAGAAATCGCAATTAATTCATAATTACGTTACTTATTTGATTTTCTGTTACTTTCACTTCATTGATAATGTATTATAACATTGTGATTGCAAAATTGCAATGGCTTACCTTCGTAGATGGACTCACAATACCAGATGCGACTTTATGTCCTGCGCACCACATTTCATGGACTTGGCAGCGTATAGTTGCTGAACAAAATTCGATTTTCTTCCCTAGGTATACCCCGGTGTCAACCAAGCTCATTTTCAGTCTCCACATCTCACTTCTTCCGAAGTACTGGTCTCGAAAGGTGACCTCCAATGAATCAAGCTCAACTTCGGATTGGCGCACGGACGAAATAATTACGTCTGTATATGGCTTCAATTGAAAGGTTGAAGCCAGTGATTGCTCTATACTGATAGCATCTGAAATGAAACAAAACTTATCGTTATCAATAATCAATGCAACATTGACAATGTTAAAGTAGATGACAGTTCCCAAGGAAGTTCATGAAGTGAATGCATGGAATTTGTAAGAAAATGTTGTTACCTTTTTGAATAAAGTCCTCCCTCAAACTTCCTTTGGTGAGCTTCAGAAGAAGCCTTGGAACTTGACATTCTTCAGGATTGTGCACCGATATCACATCTCCAAAAGTAAGAAATGGAAAATCTTTCGGACTTAAAGCGACATCTTCGGCTGTTTGATTAAAAAGTTTATTACAAAATAGTAAGAAAGAACATTTATAAAAGTCATCAGAACTATTAATTATTTATACTTACTCGCAAATTGTTTTGCCTGGGACCGCTGGTGGTGAAGTAATTTGTAGTACGCTTTAAACATTGATACCACCATTGTGGTTACGGGTGTTGGAATCGCTTGATGCATTCCGTTCCGACCCTGTAATTGAAGTTGCACCGGTGGTGGAGGTTGCGGATTTTCCGGAACTGCTGACAAGACCAATCATTGATTGGCAATCAAGATATAAAAACATATTGAATGTCATTGTAACATTGAATCTACTAGATCAATACGGACGAAAAAATTTGAAGACACTAAAATCGCCCTTCAAAGTGATACAAAACCAACAAAAAGAGAGAGAGAGAAAGAAAGAAATAGAGAGAGACCTTTCCCCAGAAGTAATTTTCATGCACGGAAGAGGAAGATTTTCACTTGTCTTGAATCTGAAAAAAATATCATGCAATTATAATGAGCAATTGTTATGATTTTACTGAAAAAACACCATCCTACCTGGCTGCTGCTGCTGCTGCGGTGGTTGCTGCTGCTGCTGTGCGAGCAGAGCTCGGTTGCGTTCTGCCAATTCTATGTTTCTATTGTCTAAATCTAAAATTCGGTTGGCAGCCTGCTCTAGAAGCCGCTCGTGTCGTTGTTGCTGTTGTTGTAGCTGTTCTTGTTGCTGTTGTTGTAGCTGTTCTTGTTGCTGTTCTTGTTCTTCTTGTTGTTGGTTTAGTTGCTCTTGTTGTTGGTTTAGTTGCTCTTGTTGTTGGTTTAGTTGCTCTTGTTGTTGGTTTAGTTGCTCTTGTTGTTGGTTTAGTTGCTCTTGTTGTTGGTTTAGTTGCTCTT
>VYYJ01003324.1:0-17034 GCA_021029165.1 Cyphoderus albinus | reverse complement strand
TAATTTCATGGGAGAGTCAGAGGCTTGTTTGTTGGTAACAAGATGCGTGTAAAAAGATTTCGGTGATGTGATAGTCGTGGGTTTTGGTAAGCGCTTTGCCAAGCGTTTATTTTGTGAGAGAAAAACCATTTTAGGATTAAATTGAAAAAGAAAAAAAACTCATTAAGATTTCTTTTAATTCGAGATGAAGAAAAACAGGGAATCAGACAATGAAATGTGTAAAACCAAACATAGAAGCTCGTGAAAAATCACTGACGATGAGTGACGTGGCCATGGACATATCCCTGTACATGTGAATATGAAATACATCGTTGGCACGAAACTTGTACATAGTGAAGCCACGTACAGTTTTGCTTGTAGTTTTTGGATAATTTTCAAAACTTTCACACACAAAATGGATGTCGTCCAGGTTCTGCTTCTGACAAGCGTAATCCCGTATTCCCAACCCGTAGGAACTGCTTTAGGAGAGGATAGGAAAAACGTGCGGGAATTCAAAAGCATCAATTTCTATTTCTATTTCAAAATCTATAAAAATCAAATTCCTCATTTTATTATAAACTGGCTAAGTTCTGCAAAATGTAAATGTGTTTTTATAAAATTTCTACTGTCCTGGTGCCAGATATGAGTCGTTGCTAAAAATTCGTGTGAAATATTTGCTAAGACACGGGAATTAAATAAAAATGGATTTTTTTGGTTACAGAAAAGCAATTTTAGGATTTAATTGAAAAAGAAAAGAAACTCATTAAGATGTTTTTAATTGAAGATGAAGCGAAAAAAGAAATGAAAAAATTAAATGTTTTCGACGAAGTGGTAGATAAAGGCTCGTGGAAAAGCAATGACGATAAGAAAAGTGGAGAACTTTCACCGTAGAGAGGTTACCAAAATGGGCCACGGTGATATCTAATCAGCTCCTATTTGAAATAAGCCAGCGAAAATTTATCCATTTTTCATTCCCAAGTTAGCATATTAATAAACATGAACATATATTTATGGTAGGCGACTCAGTGGCGTAGAAATCGGGGGGCATGGAGTGCGGCGCACCCCCAAAAGAGGTCGTATGGCACGTGCGGGGCCCAGAAAGGAATCTGATTTAACTAAGTTTCGAATAATATAGTAATAAAAATGTATATATGTACACATAGAAGCCAGCGACTACCACTTCTGCATTGTAACTTTTGATTTAAATGGCAGTTTTGGTTTTTTGCACACCCAAAGTGGGCACCGTAGCTCCGCCACTGAGGCAACTGTATCTGAAATTCAATAAATTGAAACAGAAGAAGGCGTTGTTGGACCTTGTGAACTCGTAGTTTTAAGAATTAATGTTTGAAATATTACAACAGAAGCCAGAAGCACGAAAACTTTTTCCTGTGTGATAACTTTAAGTAACTAAAAGTTTCGTATTTGAAACACGTCAGTCTAATATCAAACGCTCATTGATATATATCTTATGATATGCCTGTGGTTCAACCAATCTGTGCTTTCACTGTTTCTGAAACACGTCAGATTTGATTCGAAATCCTCCCGAGTATCATAAAGATTATCATAAACTATATTTTCATTAAAACGATTTCCATCTTGGCAATACCAAAACGTTGGAAATGCATTCCCTCAAAATATTTTTCAATATATTTATTATCGCCAGTCTGATTTGTAAAACTGCGACCATATCACTTCCTGAGTTTTTCAGTTATCTCCGGCACTGTTCTATTACCTACTACCACTTTACTCCTGCAAACATTGAATCATCGTCCCTATTCGCACAGTTTATGTGGAGTCCAACCGAAGACAGCAAACGGTTCGGAATTGAAACTCAGCAGAGACTGTTGCAACATCAGAAAAAAGGCACTACAAAATTTCCTTTCAATGCATCTATAATCACAACCAAATTTTCATTCTGTATCGGTCACATCGTTCATCTTGGAGATATGGGCCGATACATGTACGAAATATCGAGTAACCCCAGTGCTTCAAAATCAGACTTTGTGTGTTTTATTTATGAGTCTGAATCGTGGAATCCCAAAGATGTGTACCATCTCAGTCTTTATACTAATGAAGTATACACAACGGCCGTTCTATTCAAGGCTGGAATATCGAGTTTGCGAAGAAAATCTGAAATTAATTTTTTCTGCTTTCACTGTGACATACTCCCGCCAAAAATAATCGATCTTGATTTCATATTTCCTGCAAATATATTTTCTTGTGCTACACTGCGACCAATTGAGTGCGTTAGACGCCATTGGACATACATTCATTCCAATCTTGTGCGAGAGTTTGTTGTATATGATACCATGAATTCTTTTGTAAAAGAAGTTATTGATCTACAATTTTATATTGTAGATTTATGTAAACCATCAATTGACGTAGCTAATGTGTATATAGAAGGGTCTATGTCACCAAGTCTTTGTATTTTGTTGTTTCTCCGCTGGAGTTTGAATTTTACACTGCACGTTAACGAATTAAATGAACATATTGGTGTCTTGCAACCTGATTTGCCACTGACACGTCGGGCTTTAGAATTTGCCTTAAAATTTAACACTCGCTACATTGTTCATGACTTAAGGCAAGAGTACTTTGGCTTCATTGTTGTGGACGATATGACAATAATTGAGGAAACTAGAACCGTGCACGGAATTCTCGCTCCTTTCACCTGGTGGGTTTGGGTTGTCATTGCTATTGTGAGCTTCCTAATTTCTCTTCTGCTAACGTCGAATTACTATAAAAACAGCGAAACTGTCACTTACCCGTGGAATTATGATGTAAGCGTGGTGTTTAGTTCTTGGTTCGCGTTCGGATCTCTGCTGCTCCAGCAAGGTGCCACTGACTGGTTTCAGATTGTCAATAGAAACTTCGGCACCACCATGCTCTGGTTTATATGGAGCTTCGTTTGTCTCATTGTATCAACAGGATATTCAGGATTTCTCTTTACCTCTATGACCTCATATTCAGAACCACAGGTGCCTCAGAACACAGAGACTTTGGTGGAGTCTAAACTCACCGTTCTCAACTATGCTTTATACTACGGAGACGCGAGTTCTGAAGGGAGCCATCATTTTTTCAACAAGATATTAGATGACGTACTTGAGTTGGGGAGCACTGAAGAAAAAACTTTGTTTGGAAAACTCTTAAAGTCATACGTACAGTTTAAACGGAATGTTAAATTTATAGTGAAATTCATTTGTAATTACAAATCCATAAGTTACTATAATGAAGACCGTAGCAATAAGAAAACTTTAGCAAAGAGATTTGCAATATTCGACACAACAATGCGTCTCGGAATCCACAAAACGTTACACTATGAAATAGGCGGAAGATGGACTTCTGGCATAATGAACGAGAAGCGGTTAATATTTTACAATTACTGGGTTTGCACCTACAACTTCCTGTATCAACCGGTTTCTATTCAGTTGGCTCATCTTGAAGAAGCTGGTGTGTTGGGGGAGTGGGTCTCTTTCGTAGAGTCACTTCAACGCAAAAACCTTTTGGATGCTGCACGTATAGTATCTCAAAATCTCACAGAATGTAATTCATCGGTAAGTAATACAGCTCTGGACTACCTAATTCCAATGGAAACTCACATACTTATTTTGAAATCTTTTGCTTTTTTCTTGTTAGCATGCTTATGCGTTTTTATTTTAGAGCGAGTTTATAGATATTACATAAAAATTCGTTCTACCTCAAATGTCATCAAAATTGAAGTCGAGTGTGAGTCAGTAACTGGGAGCAATAGCAAAATTGTAGTTCAAAACATGAAGTCGGTTAGCAATATAAACGATGATCCCGTAGGCGGAGAAGTCCAAAGTCACGAGGTAAAATTTGTCACCGTAGAATATCCTAAAGCAATTGCATCTACTGAAGATTTTGATGCTATACATGCCAAGATGCCATGATGTCAAGTGACGAAGAATTTGGGGACATTCAGTCATCGAGAAATCACAATTTAAGCAAAACTAAGATTTTATCGTGGGATGATGCTTACAATATTCAAACTTTGTACTGTGTAACAAGAAAAGATATGATTGAAGAAATTGAATCAACATCTGATGACGAATCATAAGGACAAACTGTAGCCGAGACATCTTCGGTAGTTTCTTCTATTCCTTTACGAATTGTAGCCATTAAATATTAATTGCATAATATAATTGTATATGGGTTTCGCTGTTACGCAAAATATTTTATTCGAGTAGCAACACACGACTGTGAGATTTCTGCGGAATAATGAACAGTGAGGTAAAGAATTCAGCATCAGTCCAAAGCACATTAAAAGAGTTTTCTGACACGCCTGCGTGTCATTTTTGTGTGTAATTCAGTCCAGGTTCACAGAAATTAACACACTGTGAATACGTTGTAGGTAAAATGGTTTTGTCTTTGTTCTGTTAGCATTATACTTATAAGAAATAGCGAAATACCATGTTAAGATACTAGCCGTATACGATATTAGCCATATAAGAAAAACATTAATATTTTTTGGGTAGCCAAACCATCTTTATTTCACTTATACAAGAGGTTTTTATACGGCTAGTACGGTATAATATTGTGGTTACGCTAAGAGGTTTTGAAGTGGGATGTTATTTCACTATAGGAGCTTTCACAATAATTAATTCTATTCTATGTATTTAAATTCTGTTTTTTTCAATTTTAATCAACAGTTTTAAAGCCAGCAAAAGTTTAGTCCGAATGTAGCAAAGGTGTTTGGTTTGCTACTTTTACATACTTCAACTTTATAAAATTGACATTTGCATGGTTAGTTTTTTACTTTTATTACTGATACCTAAATAGCAAAGTATGTACCGCTTCAAAAATATCAATATTTGCCAATAATGAATAGTAGTCTATTAAGTCTAAATATTATAGTATTGTAGTATATTGCTTTAGCCATAACATAAAACTAATGGGAGACATTGCTTGCAATCAAATGTTATAAATGCTAACTAAATTAGAAAATTTAAAATAAATAAAAATTGACACAAACATATGATATTATAATATGAGAAGGAATGTTCGAAAAATATTTACTTTTTTTCATGTCCCTCATTTGACAATGTCAGGTTCGCAATTGAGAACCTCAAGATAAAGCGATTAAAATTGACAACTCGTTGCTGATCCAAAATGCCTTTATGTGCTAGCAAGGAAGCATTTAAATGCTTTAAGATACCGCTTCTATGAAATGTACAAAATGACCTCGCGAAACTTTTAGATTTATCATCCGTTTGGCAGTTAACTTTTCAATTTAGTTGAACACTCATCTTGTTAAACCTGCGTCCTTTTAGTTGATTGGAATTTACGTTGTTTGTTATAAACAATTTCTCAGCATATCTGGCCTCAAAGTTGTACATAAAAATGATAATTCATAATGATAACAACAATCAAGTTCAAAATAACATTACTCAGTGGATTTCGTCGATTGAGCCGATTCTCAAAAATAAAAGTTTCGTATATTTTGGATTGCTACGTTAAATAGAATATATCTGTCAACTTGCCCCATACCCATGGGAGAAAGTCTTCGCCTTATTGGGACAAAGAGTAATATTTAAAGCTGGTTCCTCCCTCTTGATCTGATGCTTTTTATTTATATCCTTCGAGAAAGGTAGCCATTAAAATTATTTTTGGCCAAATTGAGGTAGTTTCCTTCAAATGGGGCAAAAACAGGCACTAATACTTCGGACCATAAAATAAAGCAAAGTTTCCTCTTTATTATTTTGAAATTCGCATTCGATTAAGTTTTTAGCACTCTGCCGCCAAGGTTTGATTAAAATGTTGGTGAAATGCATCATCATGATCATACTTCGTAATTCATGAATTTCTTTTATTTGGATTAAACTTATATAAACAATTTTTAAACGGATACAATTTTTTTAAATCAGGAGAATAAAATTGTGTCATCTCATATTCTACTCAACGTCGGGTAAAATAAACTCGTTACCAATTGGAATCGCTTCACTTAAATTTGAATTTTTTGTGCGTTCCACTTTCACCAGAGTTGTGGGAGTCTCTTCAAACCCCATCGCTGTGTTATTATTAACAATTTCATTTTGTTTTCCACACGACATGAACATGGAATTTTCCATTGGCATTAATCTTGCATTGCCTCCGCCGAATATTTTATTCTGACTTCGACTTTCTCCGACAATATTATTAGATGATTTTCGTCGAGCTGGGGCTTGGTGCAGGTCAGGGTCGATTTTGTGATGATACTTCAAGTGCTTCCTCACATGGGCGTTTTGTTTGAACGACTTTTTACACTCTGGACATTGGAAGGGTCTGGCTCCTGTGTGGATCCTTTCATGATCCCTGTGGTGACCTGTGAACTTAAACTTCTTGTCACAAAAGCGGCAAGCGAAAGGTCGAATATCAAAATGTACTTTTTCGTGCTGTATAAGTTTCCTCGTGGAATCAAATAATTTTTCACATGAACCGCATTTGTAAGGAGAATTAGCAGTAACAGACGAATTTAAATTTTGGATTGTTGTCAATGTTGACCCCGACTCGTCGTTAATTGGATTTATCAAATGTTCTTCTGAATCTGAATTTTCTGCTGTTACTTGAACTTGATGTGGCTGTAGCGTAACAGTTTGTTGTTGATGAAGTGAGCAACGCCAGTGCTGGTGTGCGTACAAATCAATTCGAGAATAAAATTGTTTCTCGCAGTGGTCACACTTGAAGTCTTTGTCGATAGGGTCGTGAGTGCGACCGACATCCTGGGGATTGGGGGGTTTCGGCAGGATGCGTCTGTACCGAGAGTGTCTACTATATTCAGCCGCAGCGACAAATGTAACCGTTTGATTTTTATGCGCCGTTGATGTCGATTCTTTTTCCGAAATCGAAATATTTTCATGTCGATTATCATGATGATGGTTTGTTACTTGTGGTGGTTTAATACTGCTCGTGCTTGTTTCATTCGTTACTAGTTTCAGCAGTTCTGGCCCCTCATTTGTGGCTAATGGCAATGTGTCGTCATCGTCATTTTTGTTAATAACGTTAACACTAATTGACGTGGACGTTGATTCAATTAGATCACTGTTGGCCTCGGGTTTGGTTTGACGGTAACGTTCCAATTTCAGGAATGGAAAATCTTTTGTAGAGAAAAAGTTTTCACCTGGAAAATGAAAGAAATGAGACGGTGTAAAAGTTTGCGATAATTTTATTTTAAGGAACAATTAAATAGTTTCCCCTTACACTGCTCCAGAAGTTGACGTTGCAATACTTTCGTTTTCCCTGTGCATTTTCCTTTCGGTTGGTGGTTCGACCTCAAAAGTTTGGAAATTCGGCGCAAGTCAGAGCTCAACTCCAACCTCAGATTAATTAACTGGTCGTAGTCGACACAAAATGATTCGATGATGGGAACACATTTTCTACAGCAAATTAAGAAATCGCCTTCTTCCGGTTCCTGTTTATAATTTTTATTCAGTGTTTGTTCCTTTTTGACCTTCTTCGGGAGTAAATTAATATCAAAATCCAGAAATCGACTGACGAGAACACAAAATCTTCGACAAATCTCTTCACTTTTGCTAATTAACTTTTCCCAGTCATTTTCGCAACACAAGAAACACCGCAAGGGCGTAATTATCTTGCTGTTGGATGTCTCCGCCATTTTTTCTTTGAGATAAAAAATTATCTCGGGATGCGACAAAAATTGCAAAGAAAAACAAAAACAAACCCTTAGCATTGGTTGTAAGTGTATAGCGGTTATAAAACCATCTGATTTTGCTGGGCCTTTCATTTTTTATGATCATGCGGTGGTAAAAAGAGTGCTATGTAAATACATACATATATTATATGCTAGATGAAGTGATGAAGTTCTGAGAAACATACAAAAATGATTTTTGAAAAATACATGTATATATCTATGAAAATTATATTGTATGAGAGTTGGTGAGGCCATAGGTCAAACGCTCAAGAAAATCATAACATAAAAAAGTGTCGAATTTATTTCATTATTTCTCATTTATGTATTTATAAATGACAGTGTGATTTCTTCAATTCAAATTTTGCTGGATATAGTTGAAATTCATGACTGATAAAAATGACAATATATTTAATTGTACATAAAAGTACATATTTCATTTCTCTTCCATAATTATTATTATTGACAAACATAATTTTCCCAACCACTTGATCAAGTTCGGTTTCCACGAAAGCTAAACGTCACCCAACGGATCTTCAAGGTCGGTGTCCACAATTGTGACCTCACTTTCTTCTAAATCTACATCAAGTTCATGCTGCGTGTCTAGCAAGATGAAATTGCCACCGTCTTCATTTGGCAATCTTGCAGCTTTAGTAGAGGATTTTCGTCGAGCTGGTGCTTGATGGAGGTTAGGGTCGACTTTGTGATGATCCTTCAAGTGACTTCGCAAAGTAGATGTTTGTCTGAACGACTTTCCACATGCAGGGCATTTGAAGGGTTTGGCTCCTGTGTGAATCCTTTCGTGATCCCTGAGGTGACCCGTGAACTTAAACTTCTTGTCACAAAAGCGGCAAGCGAAAGGTCAAATATCAGAATGTACTTTTTCGTGTCGTTGAAGTTTCTCAGCCGAATCAAAACATTTTTCGCATGAGCTGCAATTACAAGATTTTGCAGTAGCACAAAAAGTTGAGTTTCGGGTTGTTGTCGATGTCGACGTCGATGTTGACCCCGACTCGTTGTTAATTGAGTTTATTAAATGCTCCTCTGAATCTGAATTTTCTGGTGTCACCTGGAGTTGTGGCTGCTGTCGCTGTTGTTGTAGAGTAACAGTTTGCGGTTTATTATTCCCGAAGTGTTTTTCGATTGGCTCAGCTACCACTTTCTGCATTCCCGTGTGAATTCGCTCGTGAACTTGTAGGTATTTTCTATGCTCGAAACTAAAACTCCTGCTGCAAAAGCGGCATTTGTAGCGTTGAAGATGGACGTTTTCGTGAGAACTTTTACTTTTCAGAATTTTGATGGTTGAACCCTGAGGTAACGACTGTAAAATTTTCACTGCATTTCCTTCCGCATTGACACCGGCAGAATCTACAACTAAACATTCAGGTTGTTTTGAAACTAATTGCTCAGACTGGATAGGTTTTGTTAATGACGGAGGAACGATAGCACTAGTAGACTGATTGATTTTCGCTGTATCATGGCCATCCTTGTTTTCAAATGTGGGCACATCTATCTCCAATTTTCTTAACTTCGCATGTGGAAAGTGCTCTGCAACTAAAAAAGAAAATATTTGAGTTACATAAATAAAGTTTTTGCAAAGAGTATTTAACATGATTTTGCATTATTTTATACCCCTTGACTGAAACTGATTCCTGAAGCAATCAACCATTCGCGAATCCGTTGTCCCATTATTTTTATTGTTCGAATGCTTCATTAACTGCGTAATTTTGCGTGCACTGATATCAATCTGAGTTTGAAGAAAACTGAGTTTTTCATAAATTTCGCAAAAGGAATTGACTTTCTGGACACAATTAAAACAGCTAATGAATTTTGCAAAGTCACTGTCAGGCTTTATCTGGTTTAATTCAAAGGTTTTGCTCAAACTCGCCGAATTCTTGGGAAAGTCAATATTGTAATATCGGCTTGCAAATGTTAGAAATTTTTGACACAATTTCGAATTGCCAAAATTTGGTTTAGAAACCTCCGCCTGACAAATTAAACACCGATTGAAAGTTTCTGTGTTTGCCGGGGTTTGAATGGTTTCACTCATGTTTACTCCGTTATGTTATAATTAACTGCTCGTTATTGATACAATTGCACTGAATTATTTTATTTCACCCAGAACACAGACACGGGACTTGTCGTAACGTAAATACTATTTTGTTTGCATGGATGCATGTGGACAGTAAGAAACCATCTGATCCGGCTTCTCTCAAGGTAGCCAAGAGCTTTGCCACTCTTGTATTTGCTCATCATGAAGAACTCTGTCCAATCTCCATCGAGTCGAGTGAATTGAGAATTCTATGTACATTCCGGTGCTCTTTTGACAAGATATGATGATAGGTTACACAAATGGATATTCCATTATGGAATGGAAGAGCGTTTATTGTTTTAATCTTAATCCAATTAGTATATAGGATGTAGTCATTTATGACATGATTAATGTGTAATTAACATTGATTAATTTTTTTTAAAGTTCCTGTTTTTTATATTCAGATTAGCAAAAGCACAACAACGCGCAAAAGTATTTTTCTGGGTTCAGTTGCAACGTGTTTAAATGATTTCAAACAAAGTCAACCAGGACCAACCAATTTTATTGACAATATATCAATATTTTTCTCTGGAAATAAAATAGAACTTCTTGCCACGGACAAACTTCTAGTGAAGTTGTGTTAAAATGTGCTATTTTGTATGTTAGTCAACTAAAACAGGAAATACGTGAAAAATGCACGATCAACCAGAATTAGGATGGAAAGTTAAGCCGTATAATCTTAAGTATTAAATGGCTGGGCATGCCCCTGGTATCTTGCTAGTTTATAACATCCGCCTATAAGTTTGATTCTATGCTTAAATTTTGAAATATATTGTAATTAAATTTTATGTCACCAAATTTTGTTTGCTACACAGTAAATGTAAATATGTCAAAAAATGGATGTTTATGTTTGGTTATGCATGTATGTATAGTTTGTAATAAACCTGTGCACTATAAAATCAGTTTACGGAGTATAATATTATTATGATGGTGTTTTATTTTAAATGTTACGAAATCAAATTATAAATTGAATTGGTTACATTAATCTATTTTTTTAACAATCTAATTGCCTAAGTGATACTATACAAATAATGGACAATTTATTCCAATTCAGTTTCAATTTCCTGGCCTAAATTATTCCCGCTAACCGGCATTTCCATAACGCTTTCCCCAAAACTCATCCGACGTTTCCAAACAAACGTTAGCACGATGGCGATGAAACATGCAATCGCAAAACCCAAAATTCCGTAGTAAAAGTAGTGATGGTGCTGAGAGTTGGGCATGCCGGAATTTTCACTGCTGCTGGTTGCGACCATCGTATTTTGACGCAGCCACTCAACAGTAGCATTTTTATTATTGTGCCACCACTCCATTTCAGAGTAGCGGGAATGACGGCAGGTACTATTATGGAAATCAGAGAGTTTAAGTCTATTTTTGATTTTGGTTTTTTCCAACACCATCTGGAATCTATTGAACTGTTGGAAACGAAAATCGGACAGGTTTTTATACTGAAATTGGATTTAAAC
Organism: Cyphoderus albinus; assembly: GCA_021029165.1. Taxonomy (NCBI): domain Eukaryota; kingdom Metazoa; phylum Arthropoda; class Collembola; order Entomobryomorpha; family Paronellidae; genus Cyphoderus; species Cyphoderus albinus. The sequence goes on along the minus strand of VYYJ01003324.1, from coordinate 5,855 downwards.
GTATTTGGTTAAAAATAAGTTTTCTTACCCAAATTCTCCAATCAGCGGAATGCACGCTACACCTAAATATTCCAGTGTTTTCTGATAAAATTGTTTCTGCAATTAGCATAAACTTGCGTAAATTCTCTGTTGAATTTTCTTGGGTTAGAATGGTCTCGGCAAACAGAAGAATATTTTCCATTCTAGCCTCGCTCAATCGATACAACTCAGGCCCTCTGTATTTTGGACTGTATTGAAAGAGTTGGAGTGTGTTACTGTAAGAGCCAAATTGTCCCTTGAGATCCAAATCCAGAACGATACGAAGCAGTTGAATAAATTTCTCGTCGTTTTTCGTACACCGTAAAATACTCAGATAATTGACAACGTTAGGCCAATAGTTCACAGGATCTTTTGTTTCCTCCAAAAATTGTGTCATAAAATAGTTCCAAATTTCATCGCCATCCACTCTCACCACAGTACATATCCAATCCTCAGTGTTCCATTTGCTACGCAATCTTTGAAGCACCTTTTTGTTTTGGTCGGTCGCCCAAAGCCGCACACTGCTGGCTACATATTCTGTACAAACTGGAACATCTAGCATAACGCGAACTTGAAGAAACTCGTCTTTAATCCTTTCCGGAATCCTTTCAATGCCTCCAGATGAATTCACTGCTGATTCCATTAGTGGTGCAAAGTAAACCAAGAGTAGATTGTATTCCATGTCTTGCGCAAACACAATTTCACGAGATATTTTCACAATCAGGTTGAAAACCAGGGGAAGAAAAAACTTGAAAGCGTCCGGTCCTTTAAAAAGCTTGGTTAGTTCTAGTGCTCTAATTGTGTCGGTTGGATTTGTTTTCAATCTGGATGATTCCATGAATAGGGTATTTTCGTAAAACACAAGTTTCAGCTTTTCATCCAATGACAGAGATTCTACGTGAGTGGCCAGTAAGGTCAAAATATTTGAGGAATACATGATTTGAAAAGGACAGCGCTCACCGCAACTAACGGCCAAAAAACGGAGACTTTCAAATTCAGGCATTGGTATATTGTAACATTCGTGGTTTGGATTCACCCATAATTTCATACTAGTCAGGTCGTTGCCCGCTATCGTTAAAAAATCGATTTTAATTGGAAACCAGGCGCTTTCTTCATCATAAAAGCATATTGAGAGTTGACTGTTATTCTGTAGTGATTCTGAAGTCATAACAAAAAGTTCGGATCCCCAACTAGCTTCGGTCCTAGCTTGAAACAGAGATTCTATCTCGGATGGCAAAACACTCCCTAACGGCAGAAATTCCTGAACATTTTGTTTCCTCACCTCATCGTCCAATGCCTTCATTAAAATTGGCTGCTCACATCTTGTGGCGTTTGGAGAGGCTGCGGCTTGCAGAATTGGGCTTAGAATATTTTCCATTACTTTTCTGGACAGCATCAGTTCCAACGCCTGGAAAATGTAATGCTGCGTATGATAACGAAAAGGAAGATCGTTGCCTTTTGGCAAAGGCAACGTAGCATTGATCGAAGCTGCCAAATATTCATACGCCCAAACGAATGATATATGGGACTTTAAGCCCATACACACTCTCTGATGGTCGATTTCGAAGCGATAATCTGTATTAATAAAATTTTGCATCCATGGACTTGCCAGGCAGGAACTCATTCCCAAAGCAACGTCAAGCCTTAAGTTTGTCCTGTCTTCAATCGGAAGGTCAGATCTGTCGGCGAGTTCAAGCACAAGAGAAATTAATCTACTTATACATTTTCATGCTTTGTTCTGAACAACACTGACAATGAGGTGAAAGAAATCAATGACAAACCTTGGCATATGAATCACGAAATAGTCGTCGATAAAACCGGAATAACTTTCTAGGGGGTATTCAGAAAACAGTAAAAATATTTCATACACCGTTATCGGCGTTGGAGTGCCGAATAATCCCTCATAGAACTGTATTAATGTCTGAGCTGACTCGGCGGAGTTCTGGAGCAGCCGGTTGGACAAGGGCAGTATTTTCTGGTGGAGGGATTTCTCCATCAGAACTGTTAAACTTTTTCTGTTTGTCGGCTTTCCAAATTCCAGTGAATATTCCGAAAACTGGGACACTCTTATAGCGTAGGGAAACCAGGTAAATTTCATCTTGTAATGGTACCAAACCAAGTTTCTTTGGTCACCAGGTTTTGAACTATTTGAATTTTTACACATTTTTACAAAGTTATATAAAAAAGTTTAAGCTAATCCTTTGGGATAAATTAATAACAAGTAATATTTTATACTTACTCTGTTTCGGTTTTAGTTCGTTGCATGTCCGATACTACGCGGTACTTTTGATTTAAATCCCTGCCAATTACATACGTCACATTTCTTTTGTCAAAACGCCTGTTTTCATATAAAATGTCAAGTTAAAAGCTGTCCCTGTTCAGAGTTAATAATGGCTCTTGGTCAGAAATAAATAATTGAAAGGGAAGGAAAATTTCGTATTTATGACGGTAGTATAATGTTAGGTTAAATTTTGTCTCTGTCGTCCCAGAAGATGACTGCTGGTTAATAAACTGCGTGGGAGTGTTGTGGCCTGTGGTGGACTCGGTAATCTTTACAGATGTGGCTTGGGCCCCATTCTTCAAACCCAAACTGACTCTGAGGTTGATCGTGTGAATTAGATATTTTGTAGCTTCCACATATGCTGTCAAGGAACAATTTAGACCTCTTGTGTTTCCGCTTACAGAGAAACTATCACCAATTGGTGGGATTCGAATGTAACTAGGGATGTTTTGAATGTCTTCTTCTGGGAAAAAATTATGTGTCGTAAGCCCCACTCCAAAAAGTAGTCCGAATATAAAAAACTGGAATTTGCGGTTTACCGTCATTTTTCAGCAAAGTTAAAAAATTATTAAACCAAGAAAACTGTAAACTGCTTCAACTAACATTTAAACTTAAACTATTAAAACCTGGACCTAAACACCAAATCATTTAACTGTGTCTGCTCTTTAGCTTTTGGTCTGTTAATGTCATCGTCGGTATTGATTCATGACCATGATTATGCACCAACCAGTTTGGTTATGTTATGGAATTGGTTTACTTATCGACATGAATGTCTGCCTGCTCAGTATTTTATTATTATTATTATTATTATTATTATTTATTCGCATCCAAATTACATATAAGCGCAACCGTGTTACACGTTATCACGGCTGAAGAACATAAATTAAATACTCAATGTTATCTACCACCAAGATTTACGTCTTTCAAAAAATCATACCACCAAAGTCCAAATGTTCAAGTTGAATTTTGTAAAAAAAAAAATCTTTCATTATTTTTAATGCATTTTGACGTAGTAGTTATTTTTCCATCAGAAATTACTTTTGACACTTTTACTAAGCATTTACTTTGGTGGCATTAATCCATATATTCACGAAGTGAGCTGGTTATCGTTGACCTTCGCTTTAAACAGATTAAGATACATGTGACATTTATTATAGTGAAATTACTTTCATCTTTACAAATTGCAAAAACCTAGATAAGAGAACTATTTTTCATATTAAGAATTATACAATTAGATCACTCCACTTTCATGCTACTAAATTTTTTATTTTTGTATCTAAAAATTACTAAAGCTTATCTAAAATGTCGTTTACAAAGCCGCTCATATAAGCATGTAAGCAACCTTACAATCTCTTCCATTGAAATTGCTATTGCTATTGCTGCTGAATCTGAAGCTGATCTGAGCAATATTTTTGTCCGTGCTTGTTCACAGAAAGATACAGCTACTACAGCTGAACTGGTGTAATTTTATGTGTAGCAAATATTAGAAAATATTTTCCAATAAATATCTGATTAATTTAATGATTATCAATATTTAATATAATCACAATGGAAACCAACTGCTGCATTTGTAAGTCAAGTTTGTTGAAAACCTTTCATTACCATTAAAGCAAATCATTTTCTTACTTCATAACAAATTTGACCATATTTTTGAACTGTATAAAATCAAACTCATCAGAAAAAGACGAGAATGAATTGATTAGTTTTAGAAAAAGCAGCGAAAACATGGTTTGCTCTGATCAGTGTTCTAAAGATATTCAGATGTTCTGCCAGTTGTGGGACAGCAGAGAGTTACTATGAGCTGATATAATTCGCCTGGTGGTCAGCATTTTAAATCTAATCAAATCGAAACAAATCGAAAGTTTTCAAAAAACAATTAAAACAGTGAACTGTTTCATTTGTCAACTCTGCTCCAAAATATATGTGATCCAGCTATTAATTGGGTTATAGATGCTGAAAATTTTGCTTTTTCAAACGGGTAATCGAACTATGATGGTTACAAGTTAAAATACTAGTTCTGAAAAAGTTCGGCTTTTTTACCTCAGACGCGTCACTTCCGGTTTAGGACAAAATATTGATCAAATTCATTCAAACCTGACAGAAAAACAATCGGTGGTATCAGTCAGGGTTAGAAGAGTAACCGATCTTGTATAGGTGCCGTCGATAGGTTAAGGAATTGTAAAAAACAACACTGTGTTAGCATGTGTAGGATACGGCAAAATCCCTATCCTACTTATGTTAAGCAGCGTTATGTTTTTTATAATTCCTTAACCTATCAACCGAGCCTATTGAAAATCGGCTTTTCTTCTAACCCAGGTATCAGTACTTCGAAGGTTGAGTTGAGTTTAAGAGAATTAAATATTTATATTTAAAGCTTCTGTCAAACCTCTGTTGCTTATAGAGTCTCAAGGTACCGTGTTTTGTCCAGATGTATTATAGATTTTTGTACAAATTAGGTTTTCCTTTTAGCATTATCAACATTAAAGTAATCAGTTTTATCAGTACGGTGTAAAATAAACACGACAACAACAAGAAAATGGACAAATAAAGGAGAAGATTATTAGACTCATATCATTTCATACCTGCACACACTTTAAAGTGTGTACTTTAAAAATGTATCTACACACTCTACACTTTCCTCTGAATATCCTTTCTCTCAAATCACTCACTTATTTGTGGATTTACAGATTTTACCCCATTTAAGCCCCATTTTCAAAACATGTACTCCGACGATTCCGCCTGCAGTTCGAAAATTTGCAACCCGAACGACGTTATCTGACCCGAGATAAACTGCGAAGTCTTGAGCAAGTGGAAAGGTCTGGTGACGAACGCTAGAATCAATAAATAAAACAATTTCTCCAACCTCTAGTTTCGGAATGTTTGTGTACCATTTGGTACGTTTTGCAACGTCTGCAGGAATTTTGTACTCAATTTCTTCCATAACCGTTCTGGTAGCACCATGCTCTGCTTCAGCGATTTCCAATGTTGACTGCTGCATCCTCGAAGAAAATTTATGAAACAAATAATTCATATGTCCGTATTCTTTGAAAGGTTTTCTAAAAGGGATTGTCAAATTCTCAATTTTCGCCACAAAATTCTGCAAATGCCTTTCAAAACCTACTTGTGACAAGCACATATATCACATATCATTCTTTTGTGTCTTGATTGTACAAACTTTTTCAGGAAAATATTAATAAACATGAACAGTAAACACTGAGAAATTGTACAGATAAAATAAGCTACATGCAAGAACATATTTAGCTTTTGTTGTTTCCTCATATTTTACAGCTTCATCATATTCGTTCCTAATCTTATCGCATGATTTGTGTATGATTGGTGTATTATTTATACAAAAAATTAAAGGAGATTTGTGACAAATTAAGCGAGTTATTGGAATTAAGCGGTATCAAAAGTTGGATAAAGTCTGATAGACTTATTTAGTCTAGTGATGGTCCAAAAGTTGATCAGATATTATAAAATCATAAAAGTAAAAGGAAAAACTAGATATATGTATGTATCTATAATACAAAACTGAAACCACGCATAAACCTCCTGA
>VYYJ01003323.1:0-17035 GCA_021029165.1 Cyphoderus albinus | reverse complement strand
TAAATTTTCAAATCAGTCAGATAAAGATGCAAGATAAAGATATATCTTATCTGTATCTTTTATCTTCTTATCTGAGATAATTTATCTTGCCCATCTCTGGGTACGAAAGCTACGAGGTTGTTTTGTTTTAAATGGATATTTTATTTTACAAACAATAAAATATGCGAGCACAAGCAAGGAAAATCTCCACTATTCCGGTTTATACCGCTTTACTTAAAAAATCCGCTTACAGTTTATGTTTAGCTGTATCGCAAGAAAAGATGGACTAAAATCTTCTTAGTTTGCTAACTGGTCCAAAGCTTAGCTTGAAGTTTAATTGGAATTTTAAATTCAGCTTGACTGGTTTGTTGAAGAGAAAACCACTGGTAAGCCTTTACAAAATTAAGTGTCCGTATGAAATATAATTGTGTTTCTGATTGACGTAAGATGGAAATTTCAAAAAAATGTCTACAGAACACACAATGAAACAAAACGGCTGACATTGAAAAGGAGGAAAGCGATGTCCGAGAGGAGATTTCAGGTCTCTTGGGGAAAATTTCAATGACAGGAGCGACGCAGTCAAATAAATCGATAATAGATATCCCTCATGTGGTAAGATATTTAAATCAATTAACAAAGTAGTTAGATATCCTGTACTGAATAATCTTCGTTTTGCACTATTTTATTTAAAAATTCTTAGGTGTGGAGACAAATTCGAACATACTTCGAGGGTAGAGAAAATTGTCTTCTTAACGCTTGCCTCTCATCGCCTTCGTTGGAGCATTTGATCAACAACGGGGCTGCAACGACTAAACTGCGTCTTCTTGGAGAAAAGGTGTTTTCCCTGTTGATATTTAGGTATTACGTGAGTAGGAAAGACATGCAGAATTGCCTGAACACAACCTGTCAAGATCTGCAATATTTTGCAGGCTCGAGTTGGTGGTGCTTTAGGAAATTTTTATTCTCCGATATGGGATCTGTAATTGAGAAACGCATCCATTTTCAGAATCGCGATGAGATTAAAAAATTCTCTCAAAAGGCTGCTCAAGTAAAAAACAAGTGGGATTTTTTTAAATGCCTCCGTATATTATTTTCCTATTATCTGAAGGCAAGAAGATCAGAGTACGATGAATTTTGTGAAGCTACCATTTCGTTGCAGAAAGCATTTGGAAAATACATGTCCTATGTCGTGTGGAATGACTATTTTCCCGGCCATCAACAACTCCACGATACGTATCCAAAGTTGCACATTATTTTCCCCAGATTGAAAAGTTTTTATTGGACTATTTATAGCGATGATTTCATGATTTGCCTCATCATCATCATTCCATTTCATCACAACTAACCGATAGAACCTTAGAGCCATACTTCACTTTAGCTGGTAATTTCTATGAACCGAAAATCATTTCGATTTACAATTCGAAGTAAATTTATTTTCACGGATGCACAATAAACAACTCAACAGTGAAAGATGCAGTGCAGCTGGTATCTTCTAAACAACTGACGATTGAGATGTTATCGCGAGAAAACGTTGTCGAAAGTTATGATGCAGTGCATGGTGCAAACCTCTCAATTTTTTCCACCGTGGGAAGCCTCATTGTTGGGGGTTGCACGAATCACTTCAGGTCCATTGTGATGCTAAAAAAGTTTCCTAGTGTGACCAATGTTGAATTCATTGGATATGAAATAACAGATCTGTCCATTAAACCACCAGGTCCCGCTCTGATGTTTCCACGGATTAAGAAATTTACTTTAGATCTTATAAGATACCGGGTGCCACTAAGGCTCGACATTGTAGCTATACACTTCCCGTTACTCAGGTACCTGACCATAAGAAATACAGGTTATTTCGGGAGCTTCAAAAACGCCATGTCCAGTATGCGAAGTGATGGTTGTTTCGACGAGGGCGTTATAGATGTTTATCGACTGTACTTTGAGAACCGGACCGTGAAGGAATCGAATATTTGGAGCGAAAGGCCCCACCTCATAACACTTTGCATCGATATAAAAGAAATCTTGGACAAGTCGGAGCATTTGTTGAGGGAAGATGGAGATCACCAGTTGTTTACACATAGACAGGAAATATACCGGAGAATTGATACTGGACAAATTCTCTTAGATATTACTTGTTCACAATGAACTGTCAGGAACTACATCATGGAATGCAACGTTCTTGTTTTGTACGTCTATTATCCATTGCTATTTTAATCAGCCACAAACTCTTGTAAAAACAATTGGTTCATGTTTTAGAATAGTTCAAACTACGGATTTATTCTTTCTTATTTTATTTTACATTCTTTGTTTTAAATTTTGTCTTATAGCAAAATATATCATAGCTATTCAATATTCATATTAAAGTCTATTTTATAATGGGCAAGATTAAAATTATTTAGTCTACATGTTCATTCATATACATATACAAAGGTGACAGGTCACATTTACATGGTACTAATATTTATTTCATTGATTGAAACTTGGACTTTTTAAATAAAAGTAAAAATCGTTTTAAGAACTAGAAAACAAATTGTAGCGAATTTTCTAACAACACCTCTATAATGTAGGTTGAATTGAAAATGGTTCCATGAAAGCTTATATTAGTTTCGTCATTATCTTATTGACGGCGCCACTCGCTTTGAAACCTTGGACGGGACTTGATAATTGAGCAAGTTTACAATGCTTCTCGCTGGAGAAGCTGTGCTGGATTAATCTAGCACAATATAAAAACATCAATGATTTGTCCACTTTAATAACTTGAGTCGGAGTAACGAGTCCTCGATTTCAATTGAGAAAAAAGCTTTAATTCATTTTATTTGTATTTACCCTCATCCATGATACTGCTGATGGTGTGCTTCTCTTTATCTCTACCCTGGTCTAATATTGTAGAAGATGCTGAATCAGCAATGCATTGCTGACTACCAACCTGGAGCAGAAATGGGCCTTTCTTTACTCTATCAAAATCAAGGCATGCATTATCCCTAACAACACCCCTATCCCACTAATGTCCATTGAGTTCACACACTCAACGACACAACATGGCGAAATCTACACCTCAACACAAACCACATGCATTATTACTTACTGCATGTTGCTTCTTTTGATTCTTACTCTACTCCGTTCCGCCTACGTATTTACAGCTTGATTTACTCGGTATTCTGATCTCTTTTGACCAAATAAGTAAATACCATAACCTTAATCTTATCTTGTTTTGTTGCAAGAAGTAATGACGTCAAAGCTATATGCAAACTCTAATGAGTCATACCATGTTCTTTGGTGAAGGCGAAGAAAGAAAGGAAAGGAACTGAGATTTACATTACAATTTCATAGCATGATGAGGATAAAGTTGAGTTTCGAGTCAAAGAAGGTTTACGTCATCAGCCCTTCTCATTGCACTCAATATGCATTAGCGGCTCGAGCCAAGTTCATCATCATCGGCTGTGTCATTTTCATTTGCGAGTGGAAGAGAGAGGAAGTGGAAGCTGCGCTTACTGAATGATTTATCCAATCAAACAAATCAAATTGAAAGTTTGTACTATATTTTAACTCAACTTACTTATTAAAATTGACTGGAATTTTTGCATGATTCGTGATTTAAATAAAGAATTAATCTGGCTTTCAAGTTTATTATTAATTATCCACTATCGAGAGGATAATAATTTTGAAAGTTTGTAATAAAACTTTTTTTTCTTCATTTACCTAAATTAAGTACTTCATTATTCATTGCCAATTAATTAACGGGTCAATTAACGCACTGGAAGACCAGAGATGTCACAATACAGGTACTATGCCAAGAGGGTCGCCTACTTCGATCTGGTAATTTCAGTTTTTGTTTTCTAATAAAGTTTTATTTATTTGTGCTAATAAACAGCGATAATTCACGTAAATTTCGATTCCATTTTGATTGATTATTTTAACAGTTTAGCTTCACGTTTCAATTTTGGTTGGCAGTTGCAATATTTAGCGGTGCAATGAGTAACACTAATGTCGAAGACCGACTTCAAAAACTCTCTGATCTCGGCTTGATGACAAACCGTTAGTTAAAATTATAAGTAATTGACAAATTAAATTGGTTCATATTTAACATGAATGAATAATAAATATCATGAATTATAACTTTTCAGCTACAAATTGGAATTTATGCGTGGTTTTCGCAATTTTTGTGGCCATTCCACTTCAGTTGTGGAGTGCAATCCGATTAAAGGAAGCTACTGATATTGTAAGTAACAAACAATTCACTTCAATCTAAATCTAAACAGTCTCATTTGGCACATGATCTATAATAATAACTCGTTGAAATCTAAGACAATCTGATTTTATGTTAATATAATATTTGTAATTGTAGGACCGAGAACCTGTCGCAGCCTTACGACTGGCTTGTACTTCGGCGGTTATCATATTGGTGGTTTTCATAATTGATATTATCAGTTTATTCGCCTTGGGATGGATAATTGGAATTATCGCTGCCATCCACCTTCTCGTCCGATTTTTTATGATGAACTATATTGTCCTACCTTACATAAAGGAACTCGACATGATCATTGACTCAGTTCCAATTTCCGCCACGGTACAAAAGTAAGCATTTCACCAGGGTAAGAAATTGGCTTTATCCACTTTCAATTTGTCGTTTTCTACATCAACACCAATGGACTTAATTACGATAATTACCATTTAAATGAAAATCTTTTTTACCATTTTATAGTCTCTGCTTGAATTAAGTGGCCAACGACACACGACACTTAACTGTAAGATAAATAGTTTCTTAAATTTGATTTTACTTTTATTCGTATTTCTTTCAAATAATTCTAATTGTCTCAAAGTTTATGATATTTCTGGAAATTTATGTCAGTGTCCATTGAGTGATTTTTCTAAGATTTTTTAGCTATTACTGTAATAATCACTAGAATATAAAATTATTATATAGTGCCTAGTTGATTTAGATTTAGAATAAAACATGAGTGAGTAAAGCTAATTAGAAAATTTATGTAACTTGAGTATTTATAGCGGTGAGGGCGTGTAGAATTTGGATAAATCAAGAATTGAAGCTAATTAAATATATTTTAAAACTTAAATTCCCCTGTGTACTTTCCGGTGTAAAAAACTTAATAAGGTTTGACCTGGTCCTACTTCCTATTAATGTAGCCTTCGTTATCACATTAGACAAAATAATGCTTCATTTTTATTACTGATACATATTTTTGTTTTGTACCAAATAATATTGAATTAAATATTTGGATTTTTTGTCTTGCATTTTATCTTGTCGGATTTGAAAGATAGAATGAATGAATGAGTTATCGGTTATCGTTTGGTTAAAGGCTTTATATTTATGACAATGTGGCTTAACAAACAATCCAAATGTGACCCACAACGAAATGGATAAAAGACAAATCAATGTAAAATCAGATATACCGAAGAATGCAATATTTTGAATAATTAGCAACGCTCAGATTTTGAATTCGTCAGAGCAACCCACTAAATTAATTATTTGTATTTAAATCTAAATTACCTAAGGACAACTAGCATTCTACTTTTGGTGAAGACAGTGGAGAATATTTATTGGGTTATGCATAAAATGTTAGCAAGATACTATGGACTTGTTGAAGGTTAATTCTTATTCGCTTGCGTCTCTGTATAATTAGCTTGAACTGTTTCTTGAAACGATCTGGTTTTGGTTTTCAAAATTCAAATTGTCTTTACAGCTTTATAGTTTATATTAAATATATTTAGTAATCGATCACTGATTTTGTCCGCTACAACCTTAAATAGTTGAAGCGAAGCATTTCATTCATTCAAAGAAATGACACCTTTCAACCATAATTACAAAAATTGTAAGAATCTATTATTTCCATTAGAAAATACTTAAATCCTTAAAATTAAAATAAACTATTCACTAGCAAATTACACATTGACGATCACATATATTGCATCTCAAACAATTGTAAAACTCGCGAATTCAAAGAACAATTGAAGTTAATGAATAAATAATATTTTATTTTTATTTTCATCATACAAAAAACAAAAAATGCAAATTATTAATTGTTGATGAGAAATTTCTCCAATCAGTGCAAAAGATAAATAGAATAAAGGATAATATTCATTGTCCTTCTGCGATGGACCATCTCTAGTGACACTTTGTTAAGTAAACTTGTTTAGGCAACTTATTCACAATTAATTAGTGGAGTTGTGTTTCATATTCTGCATTATTTTATTTTACTGAATAAATGACCTCTACCGGAGACATTAATAATACACAATTAAAATTTACATTATATAAAATGACATAAATTGGGCATTAATTCACTGACGCAGTATGTTGATATGGTAAACCAAAATAACCGAGAGGTTTCCAGCTTTAGGGGAAATTATGATTTTGAGCATATTATCTTATAGTTAAGTTTCAGGGACATTTTTTACATCTGAATGCATAGTAGAGCAAAATCAAAGCCATCATAATATTAAATACCCTGAACAGAGCAATGTCAAATTTACACTCTCCTAAACCAACTGTAACTACTTAAGAACAGCAGAAGCATAGAAATTCTTCCAAACTGAGATTTAGGCAGGATTTTATTTTAATCCGGCCTTGCCCAGTAATGCTGTCCTTAACTTGTCACTACTTTTATAGCTAACAAACTACTACTTACATACCCATGTTATATCTTATTGTTTGGTATATCCATGTAATTCTCGTGTCAACACTAGTAAGCATTATCGGAATCATGTGTGTATTTCACAGTTGTCTCACTCAATCCTCTTCATAAACTTTTCATTTCTCTTACGTCACTAACGTAAGCCGCCTTGTTTTTATTTCTTTCTTTAAAAAATAATATTTGTTAATTAAAAGTTTGTACTATTAAATCATCATTACACATCACAGTTTCAATTCATACTTCGTTTTATAATAAAAGCTTTATTATAAAACATCAAGTCTTCAACATAATCAAAATTTGACAAAGTAGGAAAATAAAATGAGTTTGGACTTATTACTGTGAAGCAGCAATAAATTGGAAGTTAAATTAATGTCAAAAAGAAACTTTTGTCCAAAATAATTACACCGTTTTAGGTACGATTATATATAAATACAATACAGTTATATTTATGTATGTAAATTAATAACACTTCACATCAGTATTAAAGCACTAACGTGTTTAATATGCTGCATAATATATTCCAATGCTCACTTTATAATTAAACGTAACGACTTAAATCTTGTCTGTTATTTTAATTTTAAATAGATAAATCTAAGCAGCTTGAAACATTATGACGATTAATAGCCAACGACCGCTTGCCCGATGCACATCACCAACAATAGTTTTGGAAATGATCCGGCAGGGGTAAAATGTAGACAAATAATTATACAGTGCACTAAGAGATTTAATGATGAAGTTTCGTCATAGTATTTATTACTTGTAGCGACCTACATTTCATATGTAAGTAATTCCTGCAACTTTTAAATATGCTTTAGTTATTTAAACGTTAATAAAATAATTCGACTTACTTATTACATTATTATTACAATAAATTATTTTTATTATACTAACAGTGGGACAAATCTACTTAAAACACAACAGGCAGTAGTAACGCATTTCTCTTTTATTTGCCAAAATTTGCCTGAAATAATTCGTATGCAAATTAATCTACTAAGCAGGTAACGATATCGTTTTATAACAAAGAAGTGCTGAAAAAAGCATTCATAACAATAATGATTAACATAATGTTGTCATTATTCTTAGGTACAACAGTCAAAATTTTAAACTTTGAATTTTTGCTGCAGGTAACCCTTGCAAGAAGATTAAAAAATACCGAACTTTCCAGGTGTCAAAAGTCGATTCAGACACCATATGTGTATCAATTCTGCAAACATCATCATTTGAAGCATCCATCATTTTGCTAACCGTGATCATCTTGAAAGTAGAATCCGATAAAAGAACAAACAGAAAGGAAATGCCGCCACAAACAGATAATTATTATTTTTATTAACTGTCTCACAGTCTTAGTATATCGTTTTACATACTACTCTTAAGCAGCTTTAATTAATTTCACTTCAGTAGTTATGGTGTATACAACGTAAATGTAAATGTGAGAAATACTAACAAATTTTACACTATCAAAAATTGGATTGGTATAGAATTTCATTGAATTGAATTGATTAAATACTCTTATAGAGACAATAGCCCCACAGAATGGCCTTTTAGATCAATACCGATGAAAATTTTCTGAAGATTTATTTATAATATGTAAGTATGTGATGTGCTTTGAACTATATAATTTAATTGCAAATTTTAGACGTATTTATACTTATTTAATTCATGTAAACTAACTTGTTTCTAACTCGTTTCCGAAGTCTACATATCTATATTTATGTACCTAAAACATAAAACACCAAAGTAATATAGTGTTAAGATTCGCCTCCAATCCAAAATATATATTTAAGTACAGTAAGAACGTAAAATTATTATGTTATGTAAGTGTGACCAATTTCTTGGAACTCATTTATTTCTGTAGATTTAGTAACATGTAGTTTTTTGCACACTAAACACATTTGTTCCAAAAAGTTTTCATTTTGAATTTCGTTAGACCGGGCTGTTGGTTAGACACTTTTATTTACGATCTCTTTCATACGTAACTTCACGTTCTTTATATTTGAAACAAAAAACTTTAAGGTTATTTTGTAAAAAAACTAAACCATTCTCAAACCCCAGTGGTAAATAAGCGGTTAATAACTACAAATGTACACAATTTTGTTGCTGTTGCGTTGATGAATACCTCCATCAAACCTTGAGGTCATTTGACAAAATGTCACGGAAAAATCTGCATTGTTTATTTTGTGGTCAAGAAATAAAAAACAAAGATAGACATTTAAAAATTCATACCAGAGAGCAGCCATATTTTTGTCGTATATGTGGAAAAGAGTCTTCAACTAAATCACACCAAAAGCAACACTTGATAATTCACATTGGTGAGAGGCCCTTCAAATGTGATAACTGCAAGAAACGCTTTGCGTGGAGGTCAGCTTTGAACAGACATGTGGAGGCGGTACACATCAACAAGAGAACCCACATGTGCAAAGTGTGCAAGAAATTGTTTACAACAAAGGGTGGAATGAGGAAGCACGAGCTGATTCAACATCAAAAGCCAAAATATTCTTGCAAACTTTGCCCAAAAATGTTTCGAATGAAGAGTGATTTGGAGAATCATTTGAGGACTCACACTGGAGAGAGGCCATTTAAATGTAGCTTATGCGGACAGAGGTTCAAGCAATCATCACACTTAAAGGCACATAAAAGGTGTCACAGTGGAGAAAAGCCATTTCAATGTCGGCTGTGCCAAAAAATATTTACTCAAAAAAATAACCTTTTGCGGCACTTACGAACTCACACTGGCAAACGTCCTTTCAATTGCAAAGAGTGCAAAGCTTCTTTTCAACTGAAGGAATACTTAATCAGGCATACTAAAACTGTACACAGAAATGTTAAACCGTTTGGATGTGTTTTCTGTTCAAAGAATTTTTCAACACGTAACTCACTCACCGAGCATACAAGGTTGCACATTGGAGAGAAGCCGTATAATTGCACCCGTTGCAAATTGCAATTTTATAGCGGGAGTGCACTCGGGAGACACGTTAACAGGAGACACAAAGTTTGACTTGGACTTACAGGTTGTATGTATACCTCTAAATAGAATACGTAGTATGTTTTATTTAATATTTTTTTTTATTTTTTATTTTATTTATTTATTTATTTACTTCTCTACACTCTCTATGGCCTAATATGACCCACAGAGCGAACACATACGTAAATTGATACAGATATTATTTAACTTCCACTTCATACATACAATCGTCACTTTAATCAATACATGACATATGTTCAATTAGAGTTTGCCTTAATTTTAGTGCAGCTCCTATATAAAAGTACACATCTTTCAGATTTTGTTCTTCTTCTAATAACAATTTACTTTTAATGCTTAACGAATTAGGTTTCCTAAAACGACCAAGAATTCCGATTGGTGTGCATTCAAGTAGAAAATGCTTAAAGCTATCTATTGCCCCACAAATTGGGCATATATTTTTGAATTGGTGTGAAAATTTATTAAAATACAAACATTCTGCATTAAGTCTCAATTTTGTGAAGAAATTTATATATTTTTGTGTTAACTTTAAATTAAGATACAACATAGGGCTTACCGACTCATTTTTATGCTCATCATAATATTTATGTCTAGATGAATTTTGTAATTCGATACTATCCTCTCTACACAGACAATCGAATGCCGCTGTCAGTAAACTTGGCACGTGCAAATCAAATTCTAATATATTTGTTACATTGGCCATGGCTGCATGACCGAACCTAGCAAACAATTCCTTCATCTTATTAACCCATGTCTTTTTGTTATCCGGTAGTTCGAGTAGCGTCAAAAAACATTTTTTTGCATAACGATCTTTATCCATTAGTATAAGTTTGCGCCAGTACCTCACTGCTTGCTTAAATATTTGGAAAAATAACTTTCGCGTTCCTGTTTCTAATCTCATTAAATATAACGGTGTATACCTACTCACTCCCAGTGCTCTCCTTAAAAAGGCTGACTGAACTTTCTCTACTGTTTCAGAATACTCAATTCCCCAAAATTGGCTGCCATATAAAACGCTGGCTCTTATGAGTGAATCAAAAAGTTTAACTTTACTGCTCCATGTGGTTACCTCACCTGACCACAACAATTTCCATAATGAGCCCAATGCTGCTTTCCCTTTTCTCGCAAATGTTTCAGCGGTTCTTCTGAAGGATCCCGATGAGTAAAATGGGATACCTAAGTAAGTGTAACTATTAACAATTTCAATCACGTTAGTTTTGTAAGTAAAAGTTGGAGTTTTACCCAGGATACCACCATTTCGAAATATCACAATTTTTGTTTTGTCTACATTAACATTAAGACCCATCTTATCAAAATACTGTTCCAAAACATTAATTTTCTTAATTAATTCTCCTGCAGTAGGAGCAACTACAACCATGTCATCTGCAAAAAGTAGAACATGTATAATAAAATTCTTTGCCATTTTGATTCCTAATGAGTTACAATTTATTAAAATACTCTCTATTTCTCCTGCAAAACAGTTAAAACGTAAGGGACTCAATATTTCCCCTTGTCCCAATCCTTCAGTTATTTCAATTTTACTAGTAAACCCATGCTCAGTTTTCACCTTCATGGATAAATTATTGTACAGACTTCTTAAAATCATAATTATTTTATCAGGAATTCCTATCCAGGATAACTGTTTCCAGAGCTTTTTATGCATAATTGAAGGGAAAGCTCGTGCAAAATCGACAAATAAAGCGTAAATTCGTTTTCCTTTTTTTGAAAGTGTAGTTTCTACTGCAGATTGTAGACAGAAAACTTGGTCTTCACAACTTCTTCCTCTTCTGAAACCCCCTTGTGCTTCCGGTATGATCCCGTTCTCTTCCGCCCACTTTGACATTCTTTTATGAAGTATAAGTGTAAATATTTTTAACCCGTGATTGAGTAGTGTAATTGGTCGATAATTGTTAGGATTAGCTGAATCTCCTTTTTTGTACAGCATTGTCGTCGTAGCCTCTCCCCATTCAGGTGGAACCGTCCCAGATTCCATAACATTGTTGTAAATTTGTAGTAGACATTCCCGTCCTTCACATGGGAGATTTCTCCAAAATTCATTTTGAATTCCATCTGTTCCTACTGCCTTTTTTAGCGGTGCTTTAGAAAGTGCATAATCAAGTTCTTCTCGTGTTATATATTTTTCCAATTCGTAATCAGTATGACCATGCAGAGTTGGACTGGAGCAATCCCGGTTGGGTAGCATTGACTTATAAAAATTTTCCCACTCGCCTTCATTTATTGGGTTTTTGTGATATTTATTTTTTCTAAAACATCTGATCGCTCTCCAAAATTCAGTCGGTGAATTACTGTTATTAATATTTTTCTTAATTTTTCTTTCATGTTCTTTTTTACTTTGTCTTGTACAATTTCTGTACCTTGCACGCAACTGACAATAATGATTTAAAGTATCTTTACACTTTGACATTTTAGCTTTTCGCCTAGCAAGCTTCAACTGGTACTTTAAATTGGCACAGCGAAAGTTAAACCACGGCTTATCTGCTACACCATCATTCTTTATAATTTTCACCATGTCACATTTCCTTGCAGCTTTGTATATTACTTCACATAAGCTTTGGTAAGATAATGGTTCATGCACATCCGCAAGAAAATTGACTACTTCATGTCCAAATTCCTCCTCCTTTTCTGCTTTCCAGCACAGCTTCTCATGCTCATGAAAAAGTTGTTTTGATTGTGACTGCAATGTGAGTTGAACAGGAAAATGCGAGGAATCCGATATGTCCAGTACTTTTAACGATTTACATAATGAGATATTGTTTTCGTTTGTTATGAACAAGTCGATACAACTTTGACCGTTTGAGTTGGCAAATGTGTAATGCGCAGGTGTATCACCTTCAACCCTTCCATTTAGCAAAACCATGTCGTTTTCTTCCAAAGTTTCAAGAAGTAGTTTTCCCCTGACATTTGCAAATTCATCCAACGAAGCACGCTCGCCTAACACAGAACCCCATTCATTAACATGTTCTACGTTCAAGGAGTCTAAGTTGCCTATCCTCGCATTAAAGTCACCTCCAACTATCACAATATCGTTTTTATATTTAGAGTTAATTTCTTCCAGTAACTCTGAAAGATTCGCACAGGACAACTCGTCATCTTGACAGGGCGGTATGTAAACTGCGAGCACAAGTATGTATTTGTTTAAGTGTTTGTACCGCACGCACAAAAAGTTGTGGGATTTTTTAACAATTCCAGTCATTTCAAATGAATCTCCACGACTTAACACAGAAATTCCTCCACTTGGTCTTCCTTTTCGTGATTTCCTTTCAGCCAATGAGCTAACGCAATTGTACTTTCTAAAAATGTTTGCTTCAAGTTCTTTTTCGCACCATGTTTCGGTAAGGATAATAATGTGATTGTTAAGTAGCACTTCAGTGTCATTTTTGGTTAGGTTGTAAAGTTTATTTGAGCCTTCTATATTCCATAACAGTACATTCATTCGATTATTCGAGTCATTATCATAAATCAAAATATTATTACGTTGCAACTCTGTGGGTCTTTGCCCTCAGTAAATGCCCATTTGTTGGACAGAACCATCCTCACTCAGCTTGAGTTTTTCTATCATGTTTCCCTCTTTCCAGATGCACATGACCCCAGACCGAATACTCATGCTTATGTTTGGTTCAGACTGCTTTTTTTCTTTGAAATAGGCTCGGAGCACTGCATTGCCTTCTCTTTCCTTTTTGGTCAAGTCGTCATTGATGTACACTTTGTCCCCTTTTAAGTTCTTTGCATTGGCAAAAATCTTCTTCTTGTCTAGGTATCGCACCAACTTTACCATGATCGGACGAGTTTTGCTAGTGGTTTTCCTTCCCAAGCGATAAACATCATCAAGCCATATATCAGTAACGCTTATTTTTTCCCATAGCTTTTTTACTGTCTGTACACAATCTTCTTTTCCGTCTTGCTCTGGGACTCCTGTTATAATGATGTTTTTCTTTCTTTCAATCTGCTCTACCCGTTCAGCCGCTGTGACAAACAAGCCAAGCTTCTTTTCAATTGCCTCAAATCTCGGTGTAAAGACTTTGCTTATCATTCTTGTCAACTCTTCCATTTCGTCTTTGGTAATTCCCATTTTTTCCTCTATGATCTTCCAAGATGCAACCACAGTAGAATCAGAGAATCGAGCGATTTTGGTTGTTTGATTTCTACTTTCAGGCGAATCAGCTGAGCTTGATCTCTCCCTTGCTCTCTTAGGAGAGTCTTGAATTCTTTCAGATACTCTCGCCTTTGAGTTGATTTTATTCAAGCTTGAAAGGAATGACATGTGTGCACTTTTTCTATCTATATCCTCGCAATGTATTTTCGGCAAAGGCAGCTGAATAAGTTATTTGTAAAAAAGAATACAACTGCACTGTAAAAAGCACTGCCTAAATTTGACGGTAAGTTTAACAATCACTGACAAATAGATTATCAGGTTCCCCGTACGAAATACTAACTATCAGTGAATTTTTTATGCCGTAATTAAACTCAATTTACGTGGAAATTAAATAAAAACAAAAGTAACTCGGGAGCAAAAAGAGAAACACGTCTGTCCACCTCTGTATCTTCTTCAGTCTTGCTTATTTACTATTCTACTGCCATAATTCAAAAATCAGTTTAACTGCCTCATGTAATATTATTCCAGCATTATTCTATCATACTCAGTAATATTCGTTTCCTATTACTAAAACTTGGATACGACTGCTTTATAGTCATGAAACGTCTCCTCGCATATGCTTTTGTAGAATTTATTCATTTATTCCTAAATCCATCAATTCGTTTTCAATCTCATGTATAGAAAAGTTTTGGAATTTTACCATACCACTTCCACATTACGGAAATAGGTTAGTGTAAAAACTTTAACCGAACACTAATGGTAAAGTTATAAATAAAGTTATTCTGTTTTGTAAGAACTTTAACCATCAGCATTTTTGGCCATCTGAAATGTAAAGAAAAACTACATTTGCAAGTACCTTTCTAACAGTTTAGTTTTTAAAGGCTCCACTCATGTTTCATATTAGTTTTTATAATACCCTTTTAATATTTTGTGCTTGTCGAATAAATTAAATTGGACAGGGGTATTGGGTAGCTGAAGTATTTTTTTGCAATAATTTATTTTCCAAACTGAGTCATAACTTATGACTCATAAGAGAGTTAGATAATCTGTTTTACCCTTCCGGTAAGATTGTTTTGCCAGTATTCCAGTATTAAATATTTATTTCGAAACTTTACCTAACGCTTTTAGGTAATAATTTGCATAATTTTGCTTAAATTTATTATTTATTTGTTTTTCATTGTATTGCCGTAATTCAAAAATCAGTTTGACTCTCATACTGCCACATGTTAATAATTATTATTCAAGCAGTATTCTCTGCAAACGTTATAAATGTTCGTTTTGAAATACTAAAACCTGATAACTACTGCTTCATAGTTATGGAACGGCCCCTCGCATATATTTTATAACATATATCCCCAAATCCCCATCAGTGTGGTTTGCCGTACCACTTTATGCAAAAAGGTAACTCTAGAAATTTTAAATAACATTAATGGTTAATACACAAACGTAGACTAAGAGCAACTTGGGCATATTTAATGAATACTGGGCTTAAAACTACCTGATTCTTTGTACCTGAAAAAAAATTATTTCATAACCTATACTCGTGTTATACTAAAATCTCCACAAAAACTAATAAAATATTTAAAAGAAGTTAGATAAATCTTTCTAAGAAGTTTGGTTATACAATTTGCTTTGGTAACATTGGCATTGTGGCGATCTGGAATGTAAAGAAAAACTACATTTGAAAGTACCTTTCTAACAGTTTAGTTTTTAAAGGTTCAATTCATGTTTCATATTAGTTTTTATAACACACTTTTATATTTTGTGTTTGTCGAATAAATTAAATTGCTCGAATCAGCGAAATAAACTTCGATATTAAGTCAGGTACACGCCTTAGCCTGATGGTTAGGGGCCTGCACTCAGTGAAGGGTCTGCACGAGTTCCTGAAACTACCCAAATCCTACCCGGCTCGGTGCTAAGTACGGGGTAGGTGTCCGGGGGTGACCCCTTGTAGGGCCCCTCTAGGGCATGCTTCAGTGCTACTATTAGAGGAAGACTTCATCAGAATAACTCTGGATGGGGAAGCTGCATGTAAGAAGAAGAAGATTTCACGTATGTTACTTCGTTTGTTATATACCAGGACTACACGAACTGTGGTGCAAATCGTAATCCAATATATTTATTCTTAAAAACAATCAAGTTTTAATAGTTTATAATTTTTGTAGCAAAGTTGCATTTCACAAGAGGGTCAAAATTCGAATATAAGATAACCAACATAATTATTTGAATAATTAAAAATAATTGACTTATATAATACAATAAAATGTTGATCGTCAGCGACATCATTACAGCAATTAAGACATCGTTTGATAATATGAATAGAGTAAATTTCACTCCCTTCTCAATTCCCTACAAAATAAAAAACCCATGCCGTAGGAATAATGGGCATCTTCTGTGGCATTGATGTCGCAGGAAAAGTGGTTTCTTCAAGTGTTACGGATGTGGTACGCAAAAAGAAAGATGTATACAAAAAATTAAAGAAATACTGGAAATCGTTCCCAATTCTTAAAATCTGCTTCGGTCAAGACAGCCACTTTGATGAAGGAACTGCGTTGGAAGTTCTTAACTTTGCAATCGACGTCACCGTAAACTTAATATTACTCAAGTAAATTTAAAAAATCGCGTTTCTTTCTACCTTATAAAAAATGGCCGAGAATACTTATTTAATGCGACCGCCTAACTTTTTTCCAAACTTTATTTCTGTTCACTAAAACACTGCTAACTTTTGACAAAGTACTAGATAGTATTTACACAAATCAACAAAAACTGCCTCGCACTACAATTTAGTTACAACACGACAAAAGTTAACATTGCCAGTGTTTCATGATGCCACGGCCTCCTAATAATACGTCGGGTGCTCTTACCGGTCTCACCACTGAGCTATGGCCGAGCAATTTAACAGCCTGACACATTGTATGTTAACATATATAAATCAAACATAAGTATTAATACATAAAAATTATGTGACGTTATGTCATTAACATATTATCATTAAACAGTTTAATTTAAACTTATCCCATCGCCATTCCAATTCCACCTTGTTTGTTCTGGAAATTTCTCGTTGTTTCATGTCATTTCGTATTTCTTCGGGGCTTTTCTTAATCATGAGACCAAAATGTTTCATATCAATGACTACCTCGATAATGGCAGAAAATATAGTTCGACAAAATGATATATACATAAGCCTGGCAATTGTGACAGCTTTGCTTCTGCTGATAAATATTTTAAATTTAAACAATGACCTTAATAAAATCATGAATCTTGTAAGTGTAGCCAACCAAACTAACGAGGAAATATTGAGAAAATTTTGGATTTTCA
>VYYJ01003322.1:0-17040 GCA_021029165.1 Cyphoderus albinus | reverse complement strand
TGGATGCAGAATAAAGACCTCACGATAAGCTTTCAAATGATATGTCATGTCAGGGAAACCATCCATTTCCGGCCGAGATATTAATATGCAAAGCCCGGTCCAGACTTACTGACTCCCGTTCGTAGTTGTAGAAATATAATAATTACAATTACAGATTTTTGTAATAACGTCAGTTTTCAGTTTCCTATAATACGATGTATTTGTAAATGACTCCATTATCTAACTCTTTAACCAAATGAGTCGTTCCATCGTAAGTATTCAGCAGAGGTTACATTTACCGGTGACGTTGAGCCAGTGTTTTTCACGATATAACATGGAAATGGTAATAGTATATCATTTTTTCTAAGAAGGTTGATATTTATCAAATATTTAAAAGAAGCTTCTTTGTTGTTAGAAAGAATTGTGTTATTAACAAATAGAGTTTTTAATAAAACGTATGCGGCTAACACCTTATAATTATATAGAAGAACCAGTTATTATATTGATTAATATAATTATTTGAATTTTTGGTCTTTAAAAAGTAGTTTAACCTGTGCTGTTTATCAATACGTGTGCAAAGAGGGAGCTATTCATTTGATGCCTGCTTTCGAGTGAATTGATTAATTCATAACTATATCACTTACAAAAAATTCTTCCCTTAATTATATGGTTGAAAGCTTTGTTTAGAACGTTTCAGAAGAGGGCTTTGTTATCTTGTATTACAAAAACAAGGTATATTTCATAATTTCAATGTACCGCCTATATCCAAATGGGCAAAATATGTATGGAAGAAATGTCAGCACTAATTTTTAATGAAAAGTTTCATAGTCGTTTTTCTCTGTGAATCTGTATGTAATATTAGTATTTTTAGTGATAGTTTTAAGGATAGCCATTTCATTGCTTTTTCACATGAAACATGCCCATTCCTCTCACTTCTACTTATACGATTTTAAGACTTACGCTGCAAATAATAAAATTATTCTTTTATTTTAAATGTCTATGACATTGTGTCTTACTAGAATCGGTAAATAAATGCAGAATTGGACAATATTACAATATTCTCTGCATTTCATTCCAGTGACCACACTTAAAATAAAATTGCCAAGATTACTCCGACGACGCAGTGTGGTATTATTTGAAGGCCTCGGAACTCTGGCAATTTTGCTAAACAACTACGATAATATAATATATGTTTACGTATAAGAAGACCATTTTACATGAAGTAATATTAAGATATAACATAAAATTGTAACTATTTATTTTAACATCAGCAAGGTGTCAATTGTGCGTTCCACAATCGTCATGTAAAATGTTGGTTTAGTCTCGCGTTTGAGAATGAATGATCCTCCACATCGAAAAACAATCGGATTCAGACTTTTACTGATCCTTGTATTAATCATCCGTTTACTACGTGTTTGCATTTGTACAATTCTTTCTTCGACATCCTTAAACATCGCCATTGATTTTTCGTATGACTCTGTTATAAATGGAAAAATGAAGTATGCCGTGCTCAGCGAGGCTATGTCACAGGAGGTTACGAACAAGGTTACAGATGGGGAAAGCTGGTCACCGTAGCGTACCAATGCAGCACTGCTAGTGACAATGGTGGTAAATATAACACCAAGAATATTCCTGACTAGAAATGCTAACGGAACCTCAATAGTCCGACTGGCAAGAAAACATTTCTTGTATCTTTCGAAAAATTTGTCGACGTTGTCAGTGTTGTCATCTGGTAGCATCCAATTTATGTACGTGGATTGCCGCTCGACCCAGACGAACAACAGGACCATTGCTGTTGAATAAAACCTCCACCCCTCGATAAAAATTACCGTTGCGAAAATGAAACGGCATCCTAGCAGAACCATGAGGATAACTCTATTGTCTTCAACAAGTGGATATATATTGTCCTGAAAATTTAAGAATTGGAAATGAGTTTATAACCCTGCAACACATGGAACACAGTATTTTCCAACTTACATTTAGAAGGTTGTACAAAGGATCCAAGCCACTCATCAACATAAATGCGGGCGCTCCAAATGGACTGATTGCTGCAAGCATCAAATTGAAATTTATTTGACTGGCGATGAATTTCCATTTTCGGTTATTTATTTTCCTTTCCGGTATATCTCTCAGGAGATGCTGCATCTGCTCCAGTCCCAAAACCAATTCTTTGCTATGATTGTAGAAAAGTCTTCCGCATACAACGTCAAATGTAGCAATGGGAAAGAGAATCGCTGCGAAGATGACACTCACCAAACAATATTTTGAGGCGTTGGCTAAGGTGTAGAGGGATGGGAGAGAAAAGAGACATCCCTGAGCAAGGTGTATGACTACAAGCCACGGTATATACCTCTTAGAGTTACTTTCCCCTCGTCGAGTGAAAAACGTTTGAGTTTTGTGGTTCCATTCTATCGGTATTGGAAACCAATAACTGAACAGTTTATAGAGGAGAGTGATTGACTTGTTTGTTTGCGGAAACCACATTTTTGGTTGATATTTTTGTTGTGAAAACACGAATTTTAGACTAATGAAATTATGTGATTTTGCACATTGACCTTGTAGACAAAAGTCAAACAAATAATATGTAAATTTACTGCAATAATGATAAACATTCAACTTGATTCAACAACAACTAGATTAACCTGAATTTCAGAAACTACTTATGTGGAAATTATTTGTTTCTGTTCACTATTCATTGCAGTTGGTTTAATAAAATAAACGGTGGTTTCGTTAAACTTTCTACTTATGACGCAATATTAAACTTCTTTTGTAAGTTGAGTTCCCGAAACACTGGAATAGATGTATTTTGGATTGTAAAGTTGTTCCCACTTATTTATTTCTGAAAATGTGGTCAAGCTTGAACTCTGCTGTTTCTTTTTTTCTTTGTTTTGTAGCTTTAATTTCACCGTGAAAATTTCACTCTTTGAAGCGTGAACGTATGCTTAATATAATATATACTTTTGACATCAAAATATCACGTCAAGAAAACCATATAAATATTTCACACTTATTTATCTAAGCATCGTTCTAGCACTACTTATTTTAATTATTGTTAACCTATACTTACCTGACCACAATAATTGATACCTTTGCGGTTTACGAAAGTTTGCTAATCCCAAGTTGTTACGCTTTCTATCCATGCTCACCTTATTTATCTGAGAAGTATCTTAATCCGTGTATAATGCTTAAACTACTTATTAGCTGACTTCTTGAACATTAAAAAAATCATTCCCTCAGAAATGGACAATTTTGCCTTCATTTTACTAGAGTAAACCTCATAAATACAATGAAAGCAATTTATATTTTAAGAAGTTGAAGTGTTTGCGTGTCGAATAAGAAACTTTGCCTCATTGCTACTTTCACACATTTAGTTGAAATATCCTCCATTTTTTTGTGGCGTAATTGCCGGTGTAATTTCGAATCTAAAAAATGCATAGTTGCAAAAGAAGAAAAACAAAAATGAAGCGCACATTTCAAGCTAAAAGCGGTGAGTCCATAAATAATTGCAAACTCTTACGAGATTAAAGAAAATGGGTTTCCAAACTACATGATAAATTCAATAGCTCTACTGTTTAACACTACACATAAACAAGAATAGAAGGCATTTCCTTTCGGAAAATACGTGTATATCTTTCCTATTCATAATTAATTATTGTTGCTTTAAAAGAAAAAAAAAATTCTTTGCAGAACTTTCCACTCAAAACACAACGCAATATTAAATTTGCCGTATATGGCTTCGTTTCCAAACACTGGATTAGATTATTCTCTATACATAGTTGTCACACCACTTAAATTTTGTCAAAATATAACTGTATTTTTTTGTTCGTTTCTTTGTTTTGTATTTTTGATTTCACCATGCAAAATGTGTGAACGTGTTCTTAAAAATACTTCTGAATATCACGTCTACAAAAATATCGAAATATTTCTACATGGAAGAGGTGGAGGTTGAACTTTGGTTCCAAAATTACTCCATCCTTGTGCTTGGCTCTATTGATGTATTAAATAAGGGGTACATTGTTCTTAAGTTTACATAATGATAGTTTTGTGACAAAAGTTTTGTCCATGCATGTAAAATGATTTTTCATGGGAATATGAACAATGAAGTTCATTAAAATTACAAATGAACTGTAAGAAATTACATTTTAAGGGGAGAGTTTTAATCCACGTCGTAATCTTAATAACTATAATGTTAGTGTCATAATCAGCAAGTCAAATTTAATAATTGCAGTACATTTTAGTTCAACTACATATGTGTATATATTATTAATTGGTAAGTTATAGTAAAATAATTTCCAAAATAGTTAATTTATTCTTGAAACGTAGTGGAATTAATTATGTATAAACTCATGTATTTCGATACAACGATGTAACAAAAAACCATTCATAATACCATTGTTCTACTCTGAACGCCATCCGGAACCAATTCCGCTAGAAAACAAATGTTTGCAAGTATCGTACCGAAGGAAAGCGAAGTCTTCACGGTTGAATCCCAAAGACACCGCATAGTCCTCGATTTTCTTTTGAAATTGTGGGGTCACAATTTGAGGGTTAATAGTGAAAAGATCCCATCCCCTTTGGTTCAGCCCAGGGTAACACTTTGCAAGAAATGCATATGTTTTGTTATCAGTCAAAGTAATTGTAGAGATAAACTTTTCCCCGGCCCCGGGAACAGGCGGGTTTACAGAGAACTCAATAACTCCGGGTCCAATCTCTTTAAAGTTGTAGCTCCCGATGTTCTGACCAAAACCATATGCGGTCACGTTTCCTCCGGGAAGGTCAAAAAATGCCTGGAGGCAAGAATCGTAATAAAACTCGAATTCCCTCAGATTTGGAAAGTCAGGATAACCGGCGGCAATTCGATAAAGAAAGTATTTGTTTCCGCCATGGTTCATCCACATTCTTGGTTTACTAAACTACAAAACCAAAAATATTGGATACAAAATTAGTTTCGTTATTTTAGTCAGATATTGCAAACCAAAAAATTATATTACGTACCCATTTGGCGTCAACGTTTGAGGCTGCCGGTGTAGCAATACAAGGCCCCTCCGTTACATCGCTGGGATTCAAGCACTGGACAATTCCAATTGCAAAAGTGCAGAAAATCCAAAAATTCAATGACAACATTTTATAGCCGAGCCCTGAGTGAATATATCAAATGCGTTAGTTCAAGAAAAAACTCAAAAATATTCTCGAGTAGAATATAATACTTTCCTAGATAACTGCCTGCTTACGACTGTGAGGATTTCTGGCTTCCCTCGTCTTATATAGGGGACTGAGAAACATGTTGTAGGTTGTCAGCTGCATACGTGATGGAATTTAATCCATTTACCAAATCCAATATTTTATTTAATCCATTACCTAAATAAAATTCTCGGTAAGGTTCAGAAGTGAAATCGGATTTTTAATTTTTAAAACTAAAGTTGAAAAATGAGCTGATAGTAATCCCTCGCTTTTCTGAGGTATTCAGAGACAAGAGTACCTAGGCCAGCATTGAACATACACGTTTGAAATTTTTTTCTCATTTTATAATTCTACAATATGCTAGGTGAAACGTAAGAAAATGATGATTCGACCCAAAACATTCAAACCATTTCCTATAAAACAAAATAACCTTACGTCGATGGTCCTGCTACTCTTTGTTTGAACGTTTTAAATCACGTTGGAATAGCCTATGACGTCTGTCATAATATCAGTTAAAATGACGTTTATAGCTTTAGTTTTAGTGGCATATGACTTGAATGTACTCAATTTACCCCAAATATGAGTTTGAGCATTGGTTTTAAAATTATATACTATAAATACTATATAAACAAAAATAAAATAAATAAGAATACAAAATAAGAGGATACCGAGTCGTGGGCGAAGACTTGAAAATGAACGCTTTATATTTTGTATACATTTTTAAAACAAGCAAAAATGCTTTTAAATCTCAACTTAAACCTTGTAGTTTTGATTATGATACTGTTTCAAGTACTAGTTTCAATCTCATTGTTTTTAGTTTAAATATCAACGTCATTTATTCCCTTTATCATCAATTGCTCTAATTTAATTAATTGTTTTGCATGGCTTTTTATGTAAAGGATAAGTAAAGAATTCAAGAGTTTAAGGAACTAAATAACTGAAGGTGAGCTGAACCTAGATTAGGAATCGCTTCTACGAAAAAAAAAAATTTTTAATATAAAGCCAGTTCCAACCGGATTAACCTGACAATACAGCATTAGTAGTTTTGGAATTGTTTAGTAAAAGTACATTATATAGCAAGTATTGAACTTTACATAGTACTATAGTGGCTATGAAGTATTTATTTCTGGGAATTCTAAAAACCTTTTTTTTTTTGAGGAAACACATTTTAAACCTTAACACAGCATGCACACTATACTACATACAAAACAGTCCGATATTTAAAAAAAAAACGTGTGCGCGTGAGAAGAATTGTATGACCCTAAACAGACAACAAATCATTTCCTAAGACCCAAGACCCCAAAAAGTACTTAAAATCTTAAAAAGGATTTCACTCAACTTAAAAGCTCAAAAATATTTGTTTATACGTCCCAAAATGTTAAAACTACCTGAGTGGATTTTGGTACAGCAAACTACAACCACTCTGTGTTTAGTATAAATACTTCAGCAAAACCACTTCTGGATATTCATTATATTGACACTTGACCTGCTGAAAAGAAGCTCTGTAATATTATCAATTAGTAAGAAACTTTCGTTCAAATCACTTCAACTGCAGGACTGCAGTCAACTGCGAAATTTTATTTTGTTACTTTACGATAAATGTTGTATCATTCTTTCATAAATTAACCGCCATTTTAAGTATTTGCTGACTTCCTCCATCCTCACGGAAACATGGATTTCCAAGTAACCCTACTAAAATTCATACTGCTTTCCGCTGTGCCAATCGTTTCTCATGCGAAAGTTGATTATTTCCTATTTAAGGATTTCCGAGGTAAATTGTAGAATAAATATAAATAAAACTGCGTTACAAATCCGCAATATTTACAGTACAAATTGCAAACGTGTTCCTCCGAATTTAGTCCGTCTCTACTCTGCGGAGAGAATCACCACTTCTTGTGAAACTCTACCGCATTCTAAACAAAACAGGGCGAATTCCATTAAAACGGACACATGCATCCTCCTCTATTCCAATGAGTTCTGTGTAGGAAGCTTCTTCAAAGTCGAGCCGGGAGAGCATCCGTCGTTGCCTTACTTCAAAAATCAAGTTGCGTCTTATCGAGCCTGCACTGACGTCAGCAAGGACGAGCCTTGGCGAGATGTGAGAATCAAGTTTTATCTACACGATGAGTCTAATGGTAAGCATAATCTCTAAACATTTGATTAAATTTTAAAATTGAATAAATCATGGCAATATATTAATTGATACTCTCTGGGGTTTTGTGTTAAGAAATCTTGTGGGACACTCCAATCACCCCAGAGTGTGTACCCCTTCCAACGGACGTTATGGGAAAAGCTTCTGCGGTGAACCCTGACATTTGCGTTATTCTATTCTCGCAACCCAACTGTACCGACAGACAATATAAAGTTGAATCTGCAGGATACGACAGAGATCTTGCGGATTTCAATGATGCCACGAATTCATTCATGCCATGCAATGCCTCGGACATTTACAGGACAACATTCCGCCCAATTGCTGAAGCAGAAGAAATAACATCGAACATATCGGTGACAACTCCAGTTAATTTACAAAGCAGAGTTGAGTTTTTTCTTAATGCAGACTTTGGAGGTACTTCCCACAACGTTGAGATGGTCACTACAACTTGTGAAAACTTGCCCGACCGCCGGTGGTTCCTAACTAGTTCCATTAAGACTGAGGGGTGCATCATCCTTTACGGTGCCGAACTTTGTAGAGGCTGTCGCATCATAATTGAAGCAGGTAACCATAGCAAAATGCCGTACTTTAATGACAAAGCTGTATCCTACCGTGCCTGCAGCGACGTCAGGAAAGACCAACAAATTGGGCCTCTGTCGCCGGATGACCATCGAATTCAATTTTTCGATCACTACAATTATAATGGTAATGTTAATAAGATTCAACGTTATGTCAATCCTATAACACTCAATTAATTAAAAATCGCGGCATTGCAGAACACCGAATGACAATGTATAAATTTTTCTTTAAAGGTTCGTTGTGGGACACTGCAATCAACCCGAATTGCACAACTCTTCCCGAAACAATTAGAAACAGAACTTCATCCTTAAAATCGGACATTTGCGTGATATTATTTTCCGGGCCAGATTGCGTTGGAAGTCAATTTCTGGTGCAGGAATTTCTGTGGGACAACTCTCTAGAATACTTTCAGGATAAGCTGGTATCATTTAAGCCTTGTGATGCGGGCGAAACCTTAAACAGGAGCGTGGTACTGACAGCGACTACGAAGTCACCTTCCGTGGAAACCTTCACTAGCACAACAGTAAGAGCCAATACTGTTGCAAAATCACAGGAACTTCCTATACCTCACAACATAGAAAATCATGTGTCGGAGAATTTGTTGAAAATCCAGCCTCATTCCAAAAATAGTTTTGTGTTTCTAGCAGCAATTGGTCTTGTGGTTGCTGTACGTTTTATCGTGATTGTTATACTTTTTATACTTACTGTGTGGATGTGTTTCATGCACAGGGGTAAAATATTGTTGATTCTGAAACGTGCATGGCGCGGAAATAATGACAAGGCTAATCACGAAATGAGTGACATTCAAACACTTTAACGGTGTAGCTGCAACACGTTACAAAATTGAAGTAGAAACTAAGGAACCTTACTTATTATAGAACAAACTTTGAATATATCTATGTATAATAACAATAGCTTTTTATTGCGTTTTTATTTTCCATATTAAATTACGTTAAATTTAAACATTTTATCTAAATAGTTGACGAATTAAATAAAGCGGATGGCAAACATCTAAATATCTCGCGTAGTGAATAAATAAATGATTTTGAATCGGTATTCAGTTGAGTTATATTTCAATAGCATATAGAAGTCGGTGTAGCATGACTAATACTGTTCCAATTATTATGTAGTGTCTATATATGGACTTTGTGTAATGGTAACAAGTACACACACGGTAATCAATTAAATATGCTAAATATGAACGAAACTATATACACATGATAATATTATGATGATATATACTTTGCTATTACTATAAATGATTGATAGATGAGTAATTTGTGATATAATTGCAAAGTCGTGAATTTCATTCTTGAACGTATTAGAATTGATAATGAACAAAACCACATCCGACTCGATACAACAGAGAACAACATAAATTCATGATTTCAAATTTTACTCTGACCGCCATTTGGAACCAACTCCAGTTGAGAACAACTGCTTGCAATAATCGTACCGAAGGAAAACAAAGTATTCGCGGTTGAATCTCAAAGACACCGCGTGGTCCTCGATTTTCTTCTGGAATTGTGGGGTCACAATTTGATGGTTACTTGTGACAAGAGCCAATTCTCTTCGGTTCACCCCAGTGAAACAGTGTGTAATGAACGCAAAGGTTTTGTTGTCAGTCAAAGTAATGGTGGAGATAATTTTTTCCCCAGCCCCGGACACAGGCGGCTCTGCCGAGAATTCAATAACTCCGCGTCCAACTTTTTTAAAGTTGTAACTCCCCATATTCTGACCAAACCCGTAGGCTGTAACATTTCCCCCATGAAGGTCAAAGGATGGCTGGAGGCAAGAATTGTAATCAAACTCAAATTCCCTAAGATTTGGAAATTTAGGGCATCCAGCAGAAATTCGGTGGAGAAAGTATTTGTTTCCACCAGGGTTTGTCTACATTCTTGGCTTACTAAACTATAAAACCAAGAATACTGAATGAATAATAAATATTAATTTCTTAATATTAATCATTTTTCTGCAATAATCCGCAAAGTGGATTCAGCAGCGAGGGTCAATGCAAACTATCATTGATTCCTCTCCCTAATATACATACATATACATACATGTTTGAGGCTGCAGGTGCAACAATGCAAGGCCCCTCTGTTACATTGCTTGAATTCAAGCAGTGGATAATTTCAATTGAAAAAATACCGAAAATAAAAATTTTCAATTTCAACATTTTATAGCCGAGGTTTCGCTCAGTCTAGGAAATGCGTTAGTTCAAAAAATCTCGAAAATATTCTCTTTAAATATATATACTTTCATGGATAAGTGTTTTCTTTATACTGTGAGAAGTTTTGGTCATTATATAGTCAGCCTTAAATATATAGGAGAAAGACAAAGTGGTTTGTCAGGTACACACTACGGAAGGGATAGGAAAGTTTTAAAACTTGTATTTACTGCATAACGAAAATCATCCGTAGAATTTAGAAATTAAATCCGATTTGGTAGAAAATGAAACTGCAAATGAACATTTCATTGTTTTGTTGTTGCTCGTGACTAGAAGACTGTGCCGCATGTAGGGATGTCGCAATAAACGAACATTATCGTTTAAACGCTTTCGTTTAATAAACGAATTTCGTTTAAACGCCTTCGTATAAACGAACGAAAACGTTTAAACGTTCCTTATCTCCATTGACAAATGCACGCCGGAATTTAGAGATAAGACAAAAGATAAGGGAAACAGAGATAAGATAAGAGCTGCGAAGGAAAGATTAAAAATTCAATGGGAAAAATTTATTTCGTTTAAACGAAACGTTTTTTTCGTTTAAACGAAACGTTTTTTTCGTTTAAACGACTTCGTTTAAACGTTATTCGTTTATTAAACGAAACGTTTAAACGAAGACCGTTTTCCTAGGTTTAGTCATCCCTAGCCGCATGGTACACAAACACAATCAATATGGATGCAACAAATTAACCTTACAATTAGGTTGATATTTCTACTTCTCTTTGTTTAAGCTTTGAGCTTTTTCAATCCTGTTTAAAAAGTCTATGAATAACTGTCATAATATCACGTTAAATTCTATGCCTGTTTTAGTGGTCTTTTTGATCGTCTTTAATGTACGCGAAACTTGGTGGCCTTGGTTGGATAAAAGAAAACTCAACTACTACTATGCATAAATATTCATATATTTAAGTTGGAAAATATTCAACCACGAAGAAATTCTTTCGTCCTAAAGCAACATTAACAAGGTTTCTAATATTCAACCCATAAAATCATTTAGACAAGAAGTGTTGACGAAAATTTTGTTAAATGATATTATTAATTTTAAATATTATTGTTTAGCAAAACCAAACTCATAATTGAATCCTCTCGATACGAATTTGCACCAGGTAATTTTCCAAAAATATATATTCTTATGTTGTTTGCTGCATTGGCGGAATGAAAATGCGCTATTTAAAAAAATATTTTACCCTGAAATAAAAAAGTTAGAGGGTGTGCCGCGGTACAAATGTAAGTAACTATATGGTTTGTTTTGTTTAATTATTCGATAAAAGGTCCATGATATATGATAAATAAATTATTATGCAGTCGCCGAAGAATCATGTGCAATAGTAACATGGACACATACAATAATTAATTATAAGAATTGAATTAATTTATATTAGCGCCACCATTAACCATTACAGATTTATGTGAGCATGCATATTCCCCAAAATGAGGAGAAATCACATATGTGATAACATGTTTTTACATGATCGCACCCTGGTTCACACCTTATCTGCGCAAGCGAGGACTATACCTACCATTATTTGAAACCTACCATTGAAACCCGTGTGGCCACTGGCAAAGAAACTCCCATTTTTGTAACATTATGTTATCATTGTTTAAACCCGTTCCACTGTTCTCATTAGTTGACAGCAAAAAATAGTTAAAGGCAGGCAGAGTGCAGAAATGGGTTTGTTTTTGTGCAACGCGTACATCTATTTTTTACATCAATGATAGGCGATAGCATCCACAACAACTTGTATGTATGTAAACCATGGAAAGTTTAGAAATCAATAATATATGTATATGGGTTTTTATAACTTTTACTATTTATGGCGTTTATAACAAAGTATTAGCTCAAAACCATGAGGTTGAGAAAGTGAACAAAAATGTCAAGTTTTCAACGATGTTGCAATGAGACTGGTGGTTTTAACAAGCGACCTCAAGTGTAAAATGCGAGATTTTGTAATATAGTGCTTTAAAGAACAACAAGAGTATCTCCAAGATTCAAATGAATATAATTGTAACAGTCACCATTATGAATGCCGTGTGTCTCAATGAATTTATACTGTCCGCCGCTTTTGAAACTCCAATAGCTGTAATTAATACTTTTTTCTTGGAATGCCCTCTACTTTACCAAAACTCAACACTTGTTTCTAAGAATCGAATCATCATACATTTATGTTTCTAAAAATTTAGGTTCCCGGATTTGGACTAGAGAAATGTATATATATTTTATTATACCACAATTAGTTTGACTTACAAATTATAATTGGTAACTGCATGATGCGACTGGGACCCAGTTAAACTGGGTCAGAGTTAACCTAGCAAGTTTTGTATTTGCCATTTGCTGGTACGATTCAATATAAATTAATTAGTGAGTTCTGCTAATATAATTTTCAAAGTCGCAAATTTTTTAAACCTGGTGGAATTAATATAATAAACGCATCAATTTCAAGAGAACATTTTTCAAATATATATGTAAATAACATAATGTGATGGGCTGAAGGAAACTTTAATCCAATAACTAAACAAAATTCTCGTAAGTAAGGCTTCGAAATCTGATTTGGTATTTATGGAAGCAAAATTGGACAAAATGAGCTGTTGATGATTCCCTGCCCCTTTGAGGCTCTCAGAGGCAAGATGACTATGTGGTATTGTACAAACACTATCAACATTGACTTTTTGCTGAATTGTTTCATTCCTATATAAATCTACAAGACAATTACCTAAACCTGTAGAAAACAGCTGTTAAAGCTAAACCATGTCTATACAAAATAACCTAACGTAGATGCTCCTACTGCCCTCTGTTTGAACATTTTAAACCACATTTGAAACGTCTATGAAATATGTCATCAATATCAGGTATTTAAATAGGGTTTATATATGTTTATTCACATATGGCTTTTTCGAATGATTCCCTTCGTATGATGAATAATGTTGGATTTAAACATATAACGTATATTTGTATGTCATTACTGGAAAGAGTTACTGCAGAAAGGTTCACCATGGACATTTGTAATTGTGATTGACCACTTCCATTAGAAACGGTTAATTCCCAATGACGAAGTCATTTTTCATATTATAACCCTAACCCCCGTTAAATTGCAAAATATCTTCATGTTTTTTAACATTCCGTCAAAAACCTACAAATTTAATAAGCAGACAGATTAAATACAGCATAAATCCATTAAAAATATTTCGAAATATCAATTTGTGTACATGAATTATATTTTGTATATTATACATCCATTACATTATAACAATAAAACCAGTTTGATCCAGATGTAAAACTTTATATTTTACAACTTTTGCATAAATATGTATGATGAAGGAATTCAGATTGTTGACTCGTTTTTATTTGTTTATGTTTTTAATATCAAAAGTTTCCGAAATGAAAGTTCTTTGGTTGATTATAGATTTGTGTAGGGCTAATAAATATTCTTACTGTATTTTCTAAATCATTGATTCTATTCTTTATTATCAACGCGACATTGAGAAATATGTGAATTTTACATGAAACTTGAATTTTGTGGTTATGAATAATGTATTTCTGTAAATGCTAAAAAATTCCCTTTTTTATCAGGAATTTTTTTAAAGGTTATCACAGTCGCAGTATAAGCAGCAGCCCGATACTTTTAAATCTTGTGTATACGTGAGAAGCATGACCCCCAACCAACGACAAATCCTCTGTTAAGACTTTAAGACAAGTATTTAAAATCTAAAAAAGCATTTAAATCTACTTCAAATCTCAAAAATAAAAAAACATTCGTTCGGCTTAAAATGTTAAAAGTACCTGAGTAGGCTTCTGGCCAGCAACCCACAACCACCATGGGTTCAGTATAAATACTTCAGCAAAACCCCTTCTTAGTATTCATTACATTTTCACCTTACCTCCTGAAAGGAAGCAGTTCTCTAATACGAAAATCGATAAGAAACTACCGTTAAATCACCTCAACTTCGGAACTAACACTAAAGTTAACTGTGAAAGTTAATTTTTCATTTTAATATTCCATTCATATTAACCTTCGTTTTAAATATTAAATATTTTCTCACTTCCTATATCCTCAAGGAAACATGAGTTTCCAAATAACCTTATTTCAATTTTTACTACTTTCCGCTGCGCCCCTCTTCACTCAGGCGAAAGTTGAGTTTTTCCAAGGTGAAAGCTTCCAAGGTAAGTTGCAAAATCAAGCAAAATAAATTACAGTTAATGGATCATAGTTTACTTTATTGTAAAATTATTACATGGAATTTTAAAATTTCAGGCAGTCTCTACTCTGCGGAGAGAACAACCACTTCTTGTGAAACTCTACCTCGTTCTCAGCAAAATAAGGCGAATTCCATTAAAACTGACACCTGCATCCTCATCTACTCTGACGAGTTCTGTGTAGGAAGTTTCTTCAAAGTCGAGTCGGGGGAACATTCGTCGTTGCCTTACTTCAAAAATCAAGTTGAGTCTTATCGTGCATGCACCGATGTCAGTAAAGACGAGCCTTGGCGAGACGTGCGAATCAAGTTTTATCTACACGATGGTTCTAACGGTAAACAATCTATAACATGTTATTAAATCTTAAAATTGAAGAATTTACGACAATGTCGCAATGTGTTAATTGCTACTATCTCATTTTGTGTTAAGAAATGTTGTGGGACACCCCAATAACCCCGGAGTGTGTAACTCTTCCTTCGGATTTTATGCGGAAAGCTTCTGCGGTGAACCCTGACCTTTGCGTGAATTTATTCTCCGACCCCAAGTGTGTTGGGGGACAATATAAAGTCGAATCTACAGGATACGACAAAGATCTTGCAGACTTCAACGATGCCACGAAGTCGTTTATGCCATGCAATATCTCGGACATTTACAAGACAACGTTTCGCCCAAATGCTGACGCAGAAGGAAGACAATCGAACAAATCCGTCACAACTCAAGTTAACAACAGCATAAAAAGCAGAGCAGAATTTTTTCGTTATGAGCAATTTGGAGGTAATCTCCACATTGATGGGATGGTCACTACGACTTGTGAAAACTTATCACCTTATATGTGGGGGGAAGCTGGTTCCATTAGGACTGAGGGGTGCATCATTCTTTACACTGCCGGGTTTTGTAAAGGCAGCTACTTTAGAGTTGAAGCAGGCGATCACGCCGAATTGCCTCACTTTAGTAACAAAGCTGTGTCCTACCGTGCCTGTAGCGACGTCAGAAAAAACCAAAAAATTGAACCCCTGTCCCCGGATGGCCCTCGAATTCAACTTTTTGATTACTACAACGGTATGTATATTAAAGTTTTATTACATTATATGGTATAATTTATACCACTCATTAAAGCGTTAACATCATGGGAGGTTATGATAATATATCTATTGTTTCTTAAAGATTCGATTTGGGATGATAGAATCAACCCGAATTGCACAACTCTTCCCGAAACAATTCGAAACAGAACTTCATCCTTAAAATCAGACATTTGCGTGATATTATTTTCCGATACAAACTGCGTTGGAAGTCAATTCTTGGTGCAGGATTTCCTCTGGGACAACTCACTAGAATATTTTCAGGATAAGTTGGTATCATTCATGCCCTGTAATGCGGGCGATGTCTTAAACAAAAGTGTGGTATTGACAACGACCACCAAAACACCTATTTTGGTAACCTTTCCCACTACAACTATAAAACCCAATGTGATTATAAAACCATATGGACTGCCTATATCTCACGAGATAAAAAATCTTACATCGGAAAATTCTATGAAAACTCAACATCATTCGGAAAACAGTTTAATGTTACTAGCAGCAATTCTATGCTTGGTCGTTGTACTCGTACTGTTTCAGGTGTGGATGTGTTTTTTATACAGGGTTAAACTTTTGATTATTCTGAAACGTGCATGGCACGGAATTAATACAAAGGCCGACGACGAAATGATTAGGTTTCAAACGCTTTAACCGTTTGACTGCAAAATAAAGATGACTTTACTACCACTGTAAAATCTATTTAAAACGAGGAATTTTATTCATCATAGGAGAAATGATTTGCAATATATGTACATATAGATATAATGACCTATAATGATAGGTTTCTTTGAATTTGTTTGTTCAATAAAATATTTTACTTAGTACTTAAATAAATGATTTTGAAAGCGTGATTATGTCTTCTTAACTGAAATTGTTTGCAGAATAATTTTATTAAGCGTTTGCATCGTATATTAAACATAATTTTAAAATGTTTCAACAGTATCTTGTAACAAAACAATAAGAAAAATGGGATGTATCGATGCGGAGCCTATTTTTGCTAAGCAGATTATTACGATTATCATCACTATTTAATCCCAGTATTTTTTGCAAACACTGGAAGTTGCCGGTGTTTTAAATTGAAAAAAAATTTAAAATAGAATTTATAAAACTATACGACTAATTTAATACTAAAATACGACTACTTTATTTATACAGCAGTGCAAGGTGATTGATTATGTCATATGTTGAATTCTTGTTGTTCTAGATCTTCACTTAAATTTTGAAAACTTCCATTACCGAATGTTACTACAGTAAAATTAAGTTGACAGTAATATTGATCGCAAAGTCCAGAATCGCCAGAGGAGTTGTCTCTTCAAAGTAGCTGTCCTGTCCAAACCGGATTTTGCTGGTTTGAAACGATTTCCGGTATTTCATCCATTTCTTCTGTACCGATAAATTTTTCGTTGCTATTGTTGCATCACAGTTAGATGCAAATACCTTCACGGCAGAGGCAAAGCCCAAAAAATTGCTTACGATTCCTATTAAAAGTGCATCCACGCAAATTGACAAAGAAATTAAATTCAAATCGTTCCAATACACCACTAGTGTATTGTCACATGTACAAAGTAATGTACAGTAGAATTCGGTGCGTAGGTTACTGGTTACTATATTTAGGCAAGCATTCCTACTCTCATTCCCTTTCCTTCTATCTTTGTAC
>VYYJ01003321.1:0-17043 GCA_021029165.1 Cyphoderus albinus | reverse complement strand
GGACACGGAAACAAATAATTTAAATCAGCGACTAAATTCTGACGACAAACCCAGTTGTCTCGTAAAAGCGACTGCTTTTACTGTTGTACATTTTTAAGAGTTTTAATGTCGGCGGACAAATATAAAACTAAATACACAACTGTAACGATTTACTATTAATGTAATAAGAAGGTAATTAATTATAATAAAACTATCTACTGTTACAAACAACTACTCAAAGAAATCTAAGTAGTATTAATAAGTATTTTGACCAGAAGGAGTTACCCTGGATCGGTAAAGTGTAAAATAACTTTGACTTCAGCAGATGTGTGCGACCCTTTGTTGAAACACTGAACTGAACTTAAAGCTTATTAGATAAACTGAAGGACGAGAAATCTCTGGTAAGACGGTCTGACCATGTTCCCTGACTATCATAAAACTTAACCAACGACTGCTTTTAATATCTACAACCTATCCAGTTCCAGAGCTATGGAGAACATTACCTCATGTACATTCCATGAAGCATATAAACAGATTCCAAAAATTGTTCTACGAATCACGTAATAATACGAACAACAAAATATCTAACTATTCTCAATAATATTATTTCACTTGGACACTGATGACTGGCACAAACTTCCAAAAGACACATTTCCATTCAGAACATTAAGCGGATTCAGAGAGGATGAAGCTGCAATGGAGGAAGATGACGAGGAAGAATCTTCTCCAACAAACCTTGGAGAAGAGGGCGTGAAGCCACCAGAATTACCTTCACCGCCCGTACAAGTGGTAGACCCAGGATTATATTTGGTACTTTCGTTAATACATTTCAAAATAAAAACGGGAGTCAGATTTGATGCAATCCACTCGGCGCTACAAAAGTTACATAACAAAATTACAAAATTATTACTTGCAAATGACATTTACCTACAGAGATTGTTCTAATTCTGTCCTCTAAAACATTAAGTCACCTTTCGTCAGACAAGGCGATGACTTCTTTTAACGCACTGCATAGACAGGGGCCCCAATTGGGAGCTTGTCTATGAGACTCCAATATTTCCTCTAAATCACAACCTGGCAAGCGGAATTTGGACCAATGGTTGATGACAATAGTAAGAAATCGGCAAGCCTTTACAGAAAATGTACACATTCAGACAAATGTATACTCAACAAAGATCAAACAAACACCAAAGTTTACAAATCCATTTTTTACCTGCTCCACATACGGACGTTTTGTAAAGTCAATACTGTCCAAATACTTGTTTATTGCATCCAACGATCCAGTCGTGTTTGCTCCAACTCCGGCAAGATTGTGCTGCAAGGCTTGCTCGTGATTTTCAGCCATTGTTTCTAGAATCGATGCCGCTCGGAAGTTCTCAGCTTTTAAGCACTGCGACAAAAGCAAATTTTACGCATTTCCTTAACTCCAAATCCTCTCAATACTTTCGATCTTGCAACTTTTACAATCATTTACTTACATTTTGAATCATCCTCGATGCATCGTAATTTCTTCTGAAAGCCTTAATGGCCCATTCTAACAGTTCCTGATTGACCTCGGAAGTTGGCGGAGTTATTTTATGAGAGCTCATTACGGAATTTTCGGCTTCCCATGAATGTTGTTTTGGTAGACCAGGAATTTCCCTCAGCTTAAAGTAAATGTTGGAAGGTTGTCTGACCTTTACCACTCGTTTCTTTGTTCGTATCATCATGACGGCTTGATCGTCTTCACTCTCCATTTTTCCTAACTGTGAAGATGAATTAAAACCACAGCCAAATAACGTACCGGTTTCCTTTTCCACCACAAACGTGCAGTCACCGGCACAGCAGATATCGGATGCAATAATCATTTTATCGTCAGCAGAGTAGATCAACTCCAAAGATTTGTTGTCATCGTCAGGTCGAACTAACTGCCCAAACTTTCCGACGCCCCAGGTATACACATAGCCGAGGGAAGACATCAC
The DNA here is from genome assembly GCA_021029165.1 of Cyphoderus albinus. Classification (NCBI taxonomy): domain Eukaryota; kingdom Metazoa; phylum Arthropoda; class Collembola; order Entomobryomorpha; family Paronellidae; genus Cyphoderus; species Cyphoderus albinus. The sequence continues at coordinate 15,103 of VYYJ01003321.1, read as the reverse complement.
TGCAAAATGAGTCGAAGAACAACTGACTTTGGCAATGTCCCCAGCCATGTGACTTGTGTCAATCATAGTTGGTTCACAAAAGTCTCTTTCTTCTTCAATTTTATTGTCCTCTTCCGTTGGTGCTCGTCCCTTCTCCCTACGGCGACTACTGTTTAGCAGGGACTTCAAGGAGGCCGGATTCAGCCCGGAATAAAATAATCGGTTTTTGGTGCTCACCATAACCTGAAATAAATACAAAAATTAATCATGTAAAGCTACTAGTTTCGGGTAATCAGAATGCATCAGCGCGAGTTTAAAGTATGACGTTACAGAACTAATGGCAGAATAATTTTGTCTGGGGGGTGAAATGACCAGCAGTTATAAATTAAACAACTAGCTTTGGAATCCCCACTTTTATTTAGCATTGGAACATTGTCAAGAGTCACTGATAAGACTCTTGATTTCATAAAGTATATTTCTCCAATGCACATCACTAAAAACTAAATTTTACTACGGTTTTGCCGCTAATAATTCTGTCATAATATGTCTCTTGTTATTAATCAGTTCTTAATTTTAATGGCATCGTAATTATTACAATCTTAAAGTTATCATTATTGACAGGCCGATGGGAGGTAGAGGTAGTACTATTGTATACCTCGGTGGTATACGGTGTTACGAGACCTGACCCCGAGTTTGTCTCAGATAACCACAAACATTAATGTCGGTATGATTAATGCATACAGTCTAGCAATAATGTCGCAACTAATTAGATAACTCATTTCTTAAACTTTCAGTGACCCAGAAAGCCTTAATAATGAGCATATTTTCTGTTTCAGTTATTATTACTTAACGGAAATTATTTTTCACATCTCTTCTGCTTCACATAACTTACAACACCTACAACTATAATAAATACATAAAAAATATAACTAAATATAGCGTGCACGTGCCAAGCTTAAAGCAGATTCAAGTCTGCTGATTTATTAAGCATATCTACTCAATAGTTAATGCATGAAGCTCCTTTTAAAATACCACCTCAACATTAAAACATTTATTATTTGTTTCCACTCCGGGCAAAATTTTCTAGGTACAAATTTAATACAATCTCCAATTTCCAAATTTTTCGACAAACGAAGCCATTGAACAAACTGCCAGACATCGCATGGTACAAACCAAATGCAGTTACAAAGTAAAAGAACCATTGCTACACACAAAATCACAACACTGGGAAATGGTCAATCTGCAACAAAGGAATTCACTGTGTGTGGACAGTGTGGAGGTCCATGTTGCAACACATTTTATAAAAGCAGGAGGGGATACGTCACAAAACTTTGACCCCTTTGTCCTGGCCTCGTTCTTGGCCAATAATTATGTATAAAAACTTTGCTACCTATTATCCTAATCTGCAAAATCATGTACCTAGTCTAAAATAAAGCAAAGTTGGATTTTGTTGTTCCACAACGTAAATAATAATATGTAACTATTATCAGATTGTACATAAAAGATATATATGTATGCTATATAAAAATATCCCCAACATTAGCCACGAAATGACGAGGATAAATTCTTACTCTATAAAAGTATTTTCCCTGCAGTTTCTAATCAGAACCTAGATCTACTGAAACAAATGTATACAAAGGCATTAAAGGTGTACATGGGTAAGGTAACTTTATAATTCTTGTCACTTCGCCACATATTTTACATATATAGTCTATAATTGTATTCTCAACTGCGCTGACTCTCTTTCAAGAGAAAGGTATTGAAGAATTTCGCACGATAATGTATCACGCGACAATGGAGGAAATCTCAGCATTGACCAAAAGTCGTCCGTCACTTAAATACTGTGTAGCCTACCCCGTAATTTTCTCTTTTTCATGTTTGTGTTAGTTTTCCTGGCCATTTATGAGCATTTGTATGACGCTTTACCAAAATCAAAAAAACATGCATCAGTATATCCATTCAGAACAGTAGAAATCACAGCTTTCTCCAGTGAGACTCCGTTTTCTTTTCGCATTGCATACAAATGAAGTCCGACAAGGAAACAATTTTAAATGCCTTCATTACAACACACCTTTCTCTCTGAAAATGATTAGAAGTTGATGCCTTTAAGATGTGTCAAGCATTTGACTGTTTTTAAAAAATCGTTGTCTTAGGCTTAGATGACCAATTTATGAATTAGTTGTTTTTCAAAGTCAGTCAAGTATCAACCGTGAATCAATCAAACACGCGTTATGCTTTCCTTGTCAGTCAATTTGCCCAGTGAAAGTCTGCTAAAAGCCTTATTTTTGTCGTAGTTTTACAAAGCCATATTGTTGACTGCGAACATGCAAACAAAATCTTATCTTATAAACATTATTTGGACTATATATTTTATGACTGGGACCATTGGTCTGTGTTTATTATACGGTTCCAACTATTGTTCAACTATAAACTCACGCTTATATTATTGTTCTTGTATAATACCGATATTGGAAGTTGCATGTTTTTCGATTCAGCTTCAGCATTATTTTACTATAATTTAACCGAAGCCAGGCTCGATAAAAGAACACTAAAAACCGAAGGGAAGTGTTCCATTTATTCTTTCTTCATTGTTTCATTCACAAGAGGTGCACTGTCCTGCTTACTTGTTAGACAACACCCCCAGTAGGATTAACAGGAAGTGAAAGAGAGCTCTGGAAATTATTTCCAAAATCCTAAATTATAAACACATACATAACTACCCGAATTACAAAAGTAAAATCTCGCACCATAAACAACATTTCCAGTTGTACACGATATTGTGAACGTTATTGTGAACAAATATCATGTAAACTATAGTTGCTGAGTACATTATATAATGTATTAAAATGATTTTAGCTGTGCTTGTGACTGATTCTGAGATTAATTCTAAATGAATTCTTTCACGTTAACCAGTTAATTGGGTGCATTCAGTTTATAATGAGAGAAATTGATTTTCTGTGACGATTTCTGAATACAGAAACACAGAGTCACAGTTTCACTAGGTAGTATATAATCGCTGACGTCACGTAACAAGAGTCATAAACACACATAAATAAATAGTCACTCAATAATCGAATAAAAATGGCAACGCTTGGGGCGGATATCGAAACGAAAATTTACTGCTGCTCAAATACTACAAAATCCGAAGCGAAAATTTTGGGAGGCTTTGATATAGTAAATAAATTTAATTATGCAAATCTGTTTTTGAAACTGTTATCTAACGTGAGTTTTTACAATGTGTGATTTGTTGTAGCAAGTATTTTAATTTATCTTTACAGTTTTGCTCTGTGTTATTCCTCGCTTACTCCTCGTGGTTTTGTGAGCTTCTCAAGAATAGACCCGATGAGTTTAGAAATACTACCATGTTTGATAACTCAACTCTACGAGATTTTAATTTTCTCCTTGATTTAGAAGGTACGTCTGATAATCCTCAACGAAGTTTTCAAAATTTCACACTAAACGGATAATGTGGTAATGTCATTCTTGATTAAACCTTTAACCAGAACAACAGCAAAATTTCTTCATTGCTGGTCTACTAGTATGGTGTGGTTGGAATGTGGCACTAGGTATTCCCAAATAATAACTATTATTAAATCAAGTTCATTAACCCAATTAAAAGCCTCTCACGTTATAAAATTCTTTCTGATTTTTATGTGGGCAATGTTAAGGAGGAACGCTACTCTTCGCCGCAGAAAAGGTACCTATCTAAAACTATCCGTTTGAAATGAATACATCTCACGAACTACTTTTTCTGTTTAATTTCTTTAAATTTCATGCATGCATACCCGTGCCCTGCTAACAAATGACCCGTGTGCCAAATTTAGGAGAAGCAAGGTCTCCTGAAAGTTTGGTTTGGTATCACCCTCCTTGAAGTACTCTTAGGGTTATTCATGGTGGTTCTTGCCCTGTGGAACATGAAGAGGAAAGTCTTCATCACGACAACCTCCATCATGGTCTATCTTTACAAATGGTATGAGTTGTGGATTGTGCTGGGCCTTATCCGTGACCTCCACTCAGGCTCAACGGTTTTCGCAAAAGGTATTGATGCTAATCCTGCCTTCATCGTTGAAAGCCCTACACCTGAACATGACCCCGTATACACGATTGAAGGGCAAGGAGCAGGTGGTGGTGCCGGCGGCGGATCTGGATCCACTCCAAAATGTTCGGACCAACTTGTCAAAACCTAAAACTTGAGAGGAAGCGAAACCTATTCTTCCCATGGATTTTAAATCGATGGACGATACAACCGATCGAGCATTCCTGTCCACCTCTGCCCGCTGCAACCACGCCGTTCAACTCATCAGTTGACCTAACAATGGCCATGACAATTATCCAGAAGCTGCACAACATTTTTCAATACTCTAATTCTATTGGACCTGACTCTTGAATTCGTGACGTCTCTTTATTTTCTACACTGTCTGATGTGTGACCGATGTTTCATCGCCAATTAAAATCCTTCAAATTCCGTTTATTCGTATGCAAAAAAAAAGACACACAGCACAATAAAAACTGTGAGCTCTGTCAATAAAATACAAATCCTATCAATCAATCAATTTAAAGTAAAAATGTTACGTTAGCATAACACAACACAGCACGAAGCAGCAACGCTAAAAGCAAGAAAATAAAAATTACAATTTTCATTTGTTTATACTATTGTTTGTTCCGGTATTGTCTCCTGTCTTATTAATTTTGTCATTAATATCACAGCAATGTAATAATCGTAAGAATTGTAAGTAAACATGTCAGTTCTCCATCTTCATTTTACCTGTTAAATAATTTAACTCTATTCATTATTGCGTTTCATTCGGAAACAGAATTATGTATTATGCCCATCTCGGTTTTCAGAACACTTAACAGAATTCATTTGTGGAGTACTACGTTTATATAAATAGCAGTCCTTCATAAATCATGTAGGTATCTATATAAAGTTGAATTTAATATGCGACGCTATGCGTCAGGCTATAATGTCAAACTGACAAGAAAAGCTATACTACGTTCATTAATTATTCCGTTAAAATTGATCTTCCATCAATCATTTTTAGACCGCACTGTGTTAAGCGAAGCAGATATGCCACAGTAGAACTAAATGTTGATTTGTAAATGAACATTGGTATGTATATGACATTGAACAAAATCATACATTTCTAAAACCTTCATTGGTGTCAGAAGGAATTGCCAAAATGCCAAGTTTCTCTGGGCGAAGAATTTGATATCAGCCTGGCTAGGTATTAGAAAGCCTTGACTTTGGTAAACTATCTAACATTGTAGTTTTGGTATCGGCAGAGACATAAGCGAAACTCAAACAAAAACAGTTTTGTTCCAAATTTTCCGCATTCAAGGTTTCTTGAAAACTTATTTCGTCTCAATAACGAAGCGATTTGGATGGCAGTGGTGCCTAGGTATAATTTTTTGGTTGTGTCCATGTTTTACAGTTATGCTCCTGCCGTGACCACCAAAAACTGATACATATTCGTATATAAATTCTCTGCAATTTCTCATGTGAAATTTCTCAGATTTAAACGGGAAGGGTGGTTATACATACCTTTCTGTATAAAACCAGAAATTTTCTAATAATGGCGAGTAGAAAAGAAAGTTAATACAATGGCTAGTAAATGAGTTGTGTCATGCTAAACTCCTTACATTAAACAGTCTTTTCTCCCCATGTCACATTCTAAATTATTGATTAGCATCCCGCGCTCGTTGCAGTAAGTCTTAAGCATATATGCACTGTATGAAGGAGAAAGAGTTTACTCCTTTAAATATTAAACGAACAGCACAACAGCAATTACTGCTAAACCGTTAAAAGTCAGTACATCACACAAGCATTAGCATTGCCATTGCCTATATGTTAAATACAAGCTACCAACGAAGGTAAATTCTATTAAATACATAACTATATGTAAACACGACCAACTCCGCCATAGCCACTTTTGACATGATACGACACAGCGACAACGATACAAGCCAACCAAATAAAGTCAAAGCCAGCAACAAGAAATCATTTTCCCCTTGCTGCAGTAACATTGCATTTGTTTTTTCTCATGGTGTCGTAGAAGCCGAGAAACGATTACTTTCTTCATTGCTTTCTCCTTATTTTCCCTCAGATTTAATAGTTCGTTAAAGAGTTCTTTGTGATAGTTACTCTTTTGTGACTAGTAATGAACCTTTGGCATGTTTACATCACATTCATTTCTCATGTGAATCTACAAGCCTGCTTAAAGAAGTAACTATCAAATAAATTTGTAAAAGATTCGCTTTGCTACTCGAATGCACTTCATTTGTTCGCCAAAGACGATTTCTATATTATAACAACTGCAACACTTAAGCAGGTAACCAAATAAAATATATGTAGTAAAGATCATTTTTATCTCTTCCGGCAATCTTAGATCCATTTTTAAATACTGTGTTGACTGTGAGTTGCATGTGTGCTAAGCTAAGATTTTGACATGAATAGCAAGTTGCTCTACTGCTTTCACCAATATGGCACGCTCTTTCTTAATATAGAAAACTGATACAAAGAAAAAAACATTCTACTCTGATTTTATTGTTGGGCCAGCGAGCGTTTAGGATGAAAGCTTTTCTGTTTCAAAAGTATTTTTCGGGCCGTCCCTTTATTCCAACTAATACTCTATTAATAACGAAGATTACTATACTCGTTGAGGTTGTGAAAGTATGAATTACTCTAACCAATATCCGTTCTCCTTACGCAGTCTTTTTAAAGCCAACTGCAGAAGGAAGTGAGTCAAGCAGCCCCAAAATATTTACTACTATAATATCCAGCCGGACGAAATACTCTGCATGTAATAATTTCATTATTTGGTTCAGACAAAAGATTTACACTTTACGAACCCTATCACCCAATTCATGACCTATGTTGCCAAAACTTTTATGTACTTCACGGTGCTCCATTTTTTACCTTCTCCTATGTACTTTACTTTGTACTGCTTTCTCTTATACAAAAGTTTGTAATTTCTCAGAAAAATTACTTGTTTGAGTAAATGCGTGAAAAATTCACAACCAGGAATGTATTTGCCAAAATAAATCATATCCTGACCCAATCATTCAAAGCCTGTGTGTGCTATTTATTAAAAAGGCACACCACATCACAACAATACAACCGGACTCATAAACAAACTGTGACATTCCGGATTTTTTAGCACCACATTTTTTTTTGGTTTTAAAAAACTCACTTTGTAAAAAGTAATACGATGTAAAATAATGTATGTATTTCTTTTAGCAACTTTTTACGTTTACACCTCGCTCCCCGACATACTCGAGAACTGGAAAACCGTAACTCGAAAGGGAAAGTGAAGTCTACGTCATTGTTGTTATCTCATCATCACCGTCATCCTACTTCTACATGAACAACTGGATCAGGGAAAGTGACGCTGACACCGCACAGTATAACAAAATCCTAACAGTCTCAATGCGATGGAGTGCAACCCTTGCACCGACGGAATGAATGACTAGAGTGTGTACTTCTGGATATGACCATTCGCCACAAATTATACTATAAATTCCTTGGCCCTTTTCTTTCATTCTTCTTATTCAAGATGACGAGTTCTTCAGAGGTAACAATAAATATTTTTGCAATACTGTGCGCTGTAGTTTTGTTCCCGCTACAAGATGCTCATACTTAACAAATCACTGGAACGTTACCCAGGCGTGCACAAGTAGCGGTGGTAGTAGTGAAAAGTAAACCTAATCACGTTTGTGTCACCTCATCATCATAATTTTGTCATATTTCACCAGATTATGCAATTTGCAATAAATCTCTCGATTATCATCAATATTTTTATAGACACTCAACACTAAACAACTAAGCCGCATTGGAAGTAGCAGTAGCGGTGACACCTCGGGACCTGGTAGCAGTAGAGGCAGCAGTGGTAGTAATAGTAATAATAAAGGTGGTCACAACAATTGTAATAACAATAAAGATCTTGCATTAAGCGATTCGCCAAATTCCCAAGTACCAAAAGTTGCCACTCCGAAAACAATGACCGAGAGATGGTTTCTTTGTTCACAAACGGCAAGGACGGAAGCCAGACTACTGGCAATATTGGACCTGGTGCGCCATTACTAAATTCACTACTATTACTTTTCAATTATTAAAAGGGTGTTGTAATAACCAGTAAAGAAAAATTTACATGTCGCAGCTTTGGTGAAAACTGCCAAACAATTTGCATTCAATGACGACCTTAACTTTGAAAATTATGGTTTTCGTTATCAGATTTCATCCGTTGCGTACCTGATGGTTTTCGGTCTGCTCGCTTTCGCTATTGTGCATCATCCGGCTCTCGTGAGACGATATTTGGACGAGGTGCCCGAAAATCAAGATATTGCAAGATTACTCACTTATGGGAGTAAGCTAACTCATTCAAAATAATACAAGAAATGTGTATGAAAATTACATATTATGTACTGTGTTCGTTTTTTTTCACACCACAGAAACCAAGCAAATTTTCTTTCTATCTATACTCATCCTAAGGCCAGCAGTTTCCCTTATCATTGCAATAATGCTCTTCGTTGGAGCTCAAAATGTAAAACAAATACACAAAATAATGTAGCTGAATGATTTCACGAAATAGATAAATGCTAATTTTACGTTATTTCTTGTGCCTTACAGAGAGGCTTCGGATTAGTCAAGGCGTGCTTCTTTGTCTCAATCATTTATATAACTATCGACATAATTCTCTTTATTCCTAAAACGATTTACACTCAAAACGGTAAATTTTACGTGGTCACATATTTGGTGAATGTCATCTACATGTTGTACGAGCTCTTCGTAATGTCTCAGCTGAAGAAGGAAATACTTGAATGGAACGAGAAAAATGAAAGTGAAGCAGAACCAGAGACTGAAGATACCACAGTTGCCGAAGGAGAACCAGCAGATGCATAAACCCATTTTCTTTTCACAATGTCAAACTCAAACTTCTTTTAAGTCAATGTACAAAATCGGCTTCACGTTGAAGCATTTTTGTCATGAAACCTAGTAAGAGAAATCCCTTTCTTCCTCTTTTTGAACTCTAGTACCGTGTTTGTAAACTACAAAGTGTTTCATGTACCTTTTATATGTTATAATTATTGATGTTATCAGAATAATAATTGTTGTTGTAAAAGCATATCGTTGTAAATATTTTTATAAAGTTTAAACTACGATTAAATCCTGCCATTTCGTAAGAAATCAACTCAGAAATAAGTCAAAACTTATTTTAACTCTTCATTTTACTTACCGTTGATGATGTCCCGCATTCCACGATCCTGATCAAAGTTCCCACGGGGAGACCGTTTACCATTTTGGGAACCGTTGACTTTTGATGGGAATTACTCAAAGCCAACTGTCCAAAATGCCCACATCCGGTAGTTAACACCCTGCCAAAGCACGTCAGAAATGCAGTATGGGAATGACCCGCAGAGACAGATACGATTTTTTCCTACGAAAATAGTAAATGTAAATATTAGTGTGCAAGGTCAATAAATTGTTGCTAATCCAAAACGAAAATCGGACCCAGGACTTGCCCAATGATTACAGGAAATGAAATCTGATGAATTGTGATTATTTACCTTCAAATCCACTAACTGTGGCTGGTAGGAATTTTCTACTTTTCCATTTCCCAATTGACCTGGCATATAGATTAAATATATGTATAATAGTTAAGATATAGGCCACAAACCTCAAATGAATCAACAATAAATCAATGACTAACCATGTATGCCCCAACCCCAAGTCCAAGCACGATTTAAGTGATCCACCGCAACTGTATGATAGCTGTAAAAGCAATACATTACAGATTTAAAATCGTCAAATTTATGTTTAAATCTATTTAAAGCCGGCTTTCGCAAACCTACCCGCCTGCAGCAACACAAGTAAATATCACATCTGGTACATTTAAAGGAACTGGTCGGCTAGCCCACTGGGTTTCTGATCCAAGTCCTTAAAATTAGATTAAATTGGTTATACATTATTTTAATAAATTCAAAATTTAATTTAATTTTTATCTTATTAATTTAAAATTTTACCAAGTTGTCCAAAGGAATTTGACCCCCACACAAGAAGCGTCTGCAAATGAATGTAAAATAATATAAACAGGAATTTAATTTTTGTCGAGAGCTTTAAATTTAAATTTTTAGTTACAACTCAGTTAATTATAATTACCCCAACGGACGTAAGTGCGACACTGTGATTGCTTCCAGCACATACAGAGTCTATGTTTATTAGCAGGTTGTTAGGTAGATTAATCGGTGTGGGTATGTGAAAATGAAATCGTTCGTGATCCCTTTCTTCTTTGCGAACGTCTTCAGTGTGACTTAACGAGGAAGTGATAATGCCTAATTTGGCATGCTTATTTTCTCCCCATGCGTAAACTTTAGAATTTCGAACACACAAAACATGGGACGTTGAAGCAGCCAGAGTCTTTTGAAAAGTGAAAGAGAGCATGAGAGTAGCTACCATATTCGTCTTGTGATTGCTTATTTCCATCCTTTGGATTGCTCTGGCATCTGACTTAAATACAAACGACGGGAGTGGAGGGACCTTTGCAGCTCTTCTTAAGATTTCCAGTAGCACAACCACAAAAAGTTCTAAATAGTCGTCTAGCATAACTTTTGGAACGTCCATGGGCTTTGCATAATTGATAACTTCAGCAGAATCGGAAATTTCTGTGAAAATTTTGCGCTGGAGTTCCCTCCTCCATGGAAGTAGCACAAGAAGTAGCTTGTAAAGAATTGATGAATCCACAAGTCGAATATAGTTTTGAACAATTTCGCGAAACCATACAAATGTGAGAGCATGCGTACTGTAGAGTGACAGCCAGTCTTCAGTCAACAACGTCCAAATCACTACCAGAAAATTTTAAAATCCCGATTGTGATTTTGATTAAGTAGATACCCAAGTTGGTAATTTAGTAATATATTAATCAACTTTTCGCTTACATCTTTTGCGAAGACATTCCACTAACTTATGTTCATCCATCTGCCGCAGGCCAAAGAGAACTTCTGGGTGACAGCGTCTTGCTCTGGCTAACATCTTCAACCCCCATAAGAGTTCCGGTTGAGAAAGCCATTCACATGCTCGTCTCGAGGAAAACCAAATGTTATTTGAAATCATTTTCCTATGGAAGAGTCAACTTCTTTACAAATTGCCTGTAACCTCTTTTTCACAATACTATAATTATTGTGATAAAATTCAGTTGTCTTACTGGACCAGAGCCATTGGATTTCTCGCAGCATCCTTGGATCTCACAGAACCATGCCTCAGGAATTGCTCGATTCGTCCTAAAAGGGCGAGATCGGACATGACTTGTTTATCCTGGAATCCTCCATACAATTTTGTCTTATCTTGATCGACCAACTCAAAAAAGAAAAGCATGGCTGGCATCAGACCCTTCGATCCAAACTTGGCACTTATTTCAACGTACGTAAGCTGAAAAAATTAAACATACAATTAAATAAATAACGTGACATTCAAGGCAGATCGTAAATAGTTTTAAAACAGTAAAAGAGTTGTAATACCCCGGCTAACTTGTAGTACAGAATACTTTTCGAAAACTTCCCTTCATCGGCTTTGATATCGCCAGCGATAGCACACTTAACAAAAACAAAACTAACAATAAGGTCTTTTATTCTGTTTTGTTTTTCCTAATGTTACTATAAAAATAAATTAACTTACCACTTGAGTTTTGCTAACATTTAAAGCATTACACACTGCTTCTAATAAACTGGCACTAGTTTCTTTCAGTAGCATATTAACACAAGTGTATATAGGTTCCTTGTGAAGTGTTAGTTCGTATATTCTGATAAATTCCAAAAAAAAAACATTCATTATTTTTGTTTTATTTATTACATTTTATGCTTATAAAAATATATATGTATATTCACTCACCCATCTTCCGCAATTATGAACACAGAACAGGAAGCATCTGTTGATTCTCCTTTTGTTTCAATGGACAAAATGCAAGGTTTAAACTGGATCACATCAATATCTTTCTGTAACATTTAAGGAATAGAACGTAAGTTTTTAAGCAAGTGAAAAAACGATTTGAAATTGTAGAACTTCCAATGTTTCAAAATTTACCAGAGAACCGTTGTGCATTAAACAAACACGTAGATTACTGGCTCCCCGATCGACGCAATAGTAAAGTCTATTCATCACAAAAACGCTATTTATATTAGACGGAACAAAAACTGAAGAAACTTGGCGAAAATCGTCATCAAAAATCTGGAAAAAAGTTATTCCGTACATCAGTTCACAGTAAAAGTGAAATTAGCTAATTTTATAATTTTGTAATTTACAATTTACATACATCTATTTTGTTATAAGCATGACGTATAAACTGAGATCGTCCCTTCACTTTTCGTAGCTGACCCCTACAATGAAATTCTTCTAAACTTTGAAATTTTACGGACGCTGGGGACGATCCTGTGGTGACGCTGGTAACTTTTGCTGCAACATCTGGAGTGCTTGTGCCATGAGGGTGTTGTCCGTGAGGTCCCGTTGTAATTGTGACATTTGGAGCCGGAACATTGGGGATTACAGATGCACTTATATTGTTAATATTTCCACCATCACTTTTGACTCGTTTACTGCTAAAAAAATTCAGTTTGTCCTCCGATAAACGTGACATTAAGTTATCTTTTGCTTTTCGAAAAATAGATTTCTTCGCATGAGATTCATTTTGTTGAGAAGGGAGGTCCAGGTCATCCAGAGGTAGATAGATATTCTGTCCAGTTTCCAAACATACTAAAGCGCATGTTAGTCCAGATTTGTTTCGGAAGAGTTCTACTCCAAGTATGGACGCCGTAAATGACACGTTAATGGGAGTCGAGTTGCCACTGATTATAGCCAAATTTCCGAAAGATCCAACACAGAGCAAAATTTTGTTGTTGTCCTGATTCCAGACCAGGATTTGAACAATCTACGCAAAATTAAAAAACACAAGTCAGTCGGTTTTATATAATACGAATCATCAATAATAAGTTTTGGTTTCAAACCTTGTGCAATAAACGGTACATTATATTAAGATCAGAATCGCGTTGATCTGAGAAAACACGCAACGCCTTTAATTCAATAACGCTCCCATCAAGAGCTAGAAGGAGAAAAAAGCGGGTTTGAAATAATTTCCTGAAAGAAAATTGAAATTCTAAATTGTGCAAAGAAAACTCACTCCCAATATATAATGTTCCCTCATCGTCAAACGTCAATGCTGTGATTCGTTTTTTACTGCAGAAAAACATAAATGATTGCGCTTAAAAATTGTCTCTTATCAGAATCGTTATTGTAAGTGATATAAGTAGAAAGAGTCATTCTTAGTAAGAATTTCTTACCCGTCTTCAAACCAAGGCACCCGTTTTATGCACCAAGCTTGAGAACCTGCTTCATTCAAAGATGACCAGTGATGGTCACTCAGTAACAGTAGATCCTCAGACCTTCACAAAAATCAAAGTATAATTTGCACAGTGTTTCTGTTTGTAAACCTGATTCTTTCCAAAGCTTGTTTCAAGGTAAAGTTTGCTACTTTTTAAGTGCGAGTGCAAAGCAATTAATTTCCCCCAATGAAAACTTTGCAAACTGCTCCACACAGTCTGTATCAGGAAGCTGCAACCGGACGCCCACTCTAAATATATCCTGATTACTAGAAGACTGATTTCCTGTAGTATCTTGACTAGGTTGTCCTCCTCCTCCTGTCGAAGACAAGGACGAAATACTATTGTTACTAGTGCTGGAAGTCATCAGAGAGGAAGATGAGGGTGGTGGGACGTCACCGCCCTTTTCCGGAACACTTTTCCCTGTTGAGTCTCCCATTCTTTTGCTTTCTTTAAAACTGCTGCGATCTGCCTCCTAAACATAATATCACAACATAGAACTTTTCCTTCAAATCATTCAAAAATCACAATTTTGGCAAAGTGGTAACCAATAACTAACCAACAATTGTTTCCTCCGTCACAGACCGTGAGTATCAATGAAAAACATTCGGCTGAAAACATGCTGACGCAGTTTGTTCGCTCGGGTCAGCAACTCCATTGTTGCGGAGTTTTGTTGATAAGCCGATTGATGCAACGAGCTGAAATAAGTGGCAAGCAAGAAGCAAGTTTGAACGACAATAGGTTTCTTGACCTCTTGCCTTTAGTTTTCAGACTATCTGAAAACAAAAAGGATAAAGTCAATAAAGTCATTAAACATTTAGTGTTCACTGATACTTTTCCTTTTCCCAATTCACAATTCCAAGATTTTTTTAAACCTCTCTAATTATAACACAATGCAATTACTACATTCAGTAATTACAATCACCATTATTCGTTTATGTTTTGAAAACAATAGTAATAGTAAAAAAACACTTAACACATAAATCAACTTAAAACTTACCACTATTTCATTTTTGCTGAAAATTACGGCGTAATTGGTGAATTTATCCACAAACAACAAACCAAAGACACCGACACAGGAGGAAAGAGTGAGGTCACCTCACTGAGGTGGAACATTAATGTGTTCCTCCAAAACAATTAAAAGTTAAAAGAATAGCGTGGCCGAATTAAAAAATACAATTTTGTCAATATTCGTATTTACAAACAATCTGACTGATGTGATGTGATACACAGTCAGTACACACGAGTGCATTTTTGAGTCAAAAACTTCGCACTTCGCTCTTCTTCATCCTCATTTCATATTGCGTTGCGTTGCAGCAGTAGTACACTGTAGCTGTCTCCGTACTCTCCGTCCTAAGTCCTAAGCATGTATTAATTGGTTATTGTAAACTGCGCTAAACTCCGGGGCAGCCTGCTAAATCAGTACTGTTTCAACTGTTTGTAACGGTCTCATGCAAAAATGCCAGCGGCAGTAAGTCAGTTATACTATAAACTTATAAACTGTCACAATTTAGTTAATAGGGAGGGAAAAGTGGAGGTGTTGGGTGTGGAATTAGAGAGTGCGCAATTGACGTTAAAATGTTAATTATGAAATGAAAATGATCTAAAAACAAGGCTTGAAATTGAGAAATTAACGATAACAATAATTTATTGTGTAACAACTTGACATTTCTCAAAAGATATATAAAAAAGTGTGCAGTTTTAATGAAATAATACAACTATAAAATCACAATTTGCTCTTGTTATTCTCAATTGGTAGTTC
>VYYJ01003320.1:0-17044 GCA_021029165.1 Cyphoderus albinus | reverse complement strand
GAAGAACGACTACTAAATTAAACAAAAAAATGTTAGGCGAGACAGTGTGAAACAAACAGACTTTTTGTCGCCAGTCACCACCGCTGTCACCCTATCATTGCTAGCTTTGCCTTTGTTCCTTTGCTCTTTTCTGTACATTTCTTACACTTTAGCAAGGATTTAACAAAAAAAGCAAGGGTACAGAGACAAATCTGCCCGTATCAAGTGATTCCAAATGTACCAAACCCAAAATTCATCTCAAAGCTGTATTAAATAACAGAATTTATGCAACAAAAAAGAACTTTTCTCTTCTTGTCTCGTTCTTCAGGGAAATCATAAATAAATGAATGTATTAAAAGTTATCAAAAGAGAGTTGTAGCATTATATAGTTTATGTCCTATTATTTTCTTATTTTTCGAATTAAGATTTTTTCTTACGTAATAATACATAAATAAATACTTAAATCAGATTTCAACCCAAAGTGTGTCGTATGCGTATTAAATGCTAAGATTTTCTCTGCATGTTCCATTGCACACAGTCCTTAATTCTGCTCCACAGCCACATGGTATGAATGTCACTTCACAATGTAGAAACAATTTTGGTACATTGCCTTTTTAAATTGTCACAGTCACAGAGGAGACAGTAGTGAGATATATATTGTGTCCATGTTGACGATGCTACTATTGTATAGAATACAAAGATGGTAAATTACACATCAAGATGGCCAAAATGGCAAATGAGAGTAGAACGCTTTGTCACTGTCTATCGCCAAAATTTATACAAGACATTCCCGTTTAACTCATACTTTCCTTAACTTTAGCTTATTATTTGCCGCTGTGCTTAACACTATTTGTATTACGTAAACAAAGAAATTGTACTTTGGAGGAGAGGAAGCTAATAAATCTTGACATTATGTATACATAGATCTCTTATCTTTCTAATAATATGCAAGATTTATACAGTATAGACTTTAACTGCATCTTGCAAGCAACTTACAAAAAATATAGCTTGAAATGAAGGGTGTCCTTTTTCTTTCTTCCTTAAGTATATAATGCAACTTTTTCATTTTCGAGGAAAAAAGTAATTTTTATTAGAACTACTATTATCTGTCAATGTCGGCTGAACAAACAAAAACAAGAGAGATGCAGACGGAGCGGTGCGTGAGCCAGCATAAAAGTCAGAGTAATATGTTTGTCTACTCGTGCTACATTACTTGGATAATGGCACATTTGTGATGATCAAAGTAAATAATGTACAAGATGTATCGAGGGGAGTGCATTGTGAAGCACCAGACTAATTTGTATTATTAACCGACTGCAAGCGTGCATCAAAAAGAACAATGGGGAAAATAAAAAAGGATAGAAAAAAAAGTCGGCGAATTGGGAAAGTTGTGGTGACTAAGATCGGATTGATTTATTCTTCAGTAACTTGTACAATTTAATTGATATCGCCCATTGCAGATCATAATTTTGGTTGTGCTGCGCAAATGTGTGGTATAATTTGGGGAGTCTAATAAACAAACAAAGAGAAAAAGTGATTTCAAAGCACGTACCTTGGCATCCAAGAATTTCCAAGCGAAGACTTGGTGAAGAAAACCATTCGAGGACGTGGACTCTGACAAATCTCGCGTTGACAGGTTTATCAAGCCATATATTTCGAATGTGATGGGAATCCGAATTTCCTCGAAACGTCTGATTAGATTAAAAGAAAATTGTGCAATTAGAGAAGCGATAAAGATTGTATCTTGTTCGATATCACGCTCGCGAGGACATTTCAATAACTGGATTTTCTTTGTAATTTCAGTGAATTGAATTCGCGACAATTAAAGAGGCATAAAACAATGTGGTAATAACAAAGGTTGCGCACGACCAGAGCTATTACGCAGTCATTTGTCTTTTTAATACATTTTATCCACTGGGAGACAGAGAGGGAGGTAGCATCAGCATCTCATACTCATAAATAAAACCTTCAACACAGTACAAGAGGCTGGCACAGATTTGCATCATGTGCGCTTAATTGCTTTCTTTTACAACTTGTCAGATTTATATTTGAAGGTCGGCAAACGTCAATGCTTGACCATTAATCATGGGCGGGGGGATTTTTCTTGCGAAAACTTTATGCTTCTTCACTAACAAATCTCGACCAGTATAGTTTTGCTGAATATTTTTGTGGTTCATTTATTTACAAAAACAACAGTGCTTAAATTTTATTGCATCTAATTTGCCAGTTAATTTCAGTCTTGATGTAAATTTCAAAAACATTTCTGGTTTATTTGACGTTTATGAGCTTTGTATTTCCATTTTCATTTTACCTTTTTCTTGCCATAAATATCGTGCACAAAATCCCATTTAAACGCATCTTGACTCGTGGCAAGCGTGAACGAGGTGACCCACTCCATTTCATCGCCTCGTCCCTGGAGTAGAAGACCTGAAACTTCTGTAGTCACGCCGAGGTCAACCAGAATCCAATGGCTATCTCCCACCCCAGTATTGTGAGCACACCAGGCTCTCGAGCCGGGCTGGTGAAGACGGGCAAATTTTACTTGGCAGTTAGGATCATCTGAGCGAACAGAACTGGCAGACAGTTGCCTATTGGAATGACACAGCACTAGCGGTTATAAGATAGCCATTCGCAACCAATTTTAAAAGGTTTATATTAACTTACCAATCCTCAATTTCACCCGTCATCAGTCCCAAAGGTTTTGAGCAACCTGGAAAGCAGATGCAGAAGAGATTCAACTAAAATTCCGTTTTCTAGACTTTTCGGGAAACGAGCAAGGCATATTTTCAAGACATGTAAATAAATGGTTCTTTTTTCTTCCTGTACACGAAACTTGTCATCACAATGTCATCAAATCCCACACACTACGCGTACGTTGACAAAGGTTACACGCTTTCGTAATTTTTCAGCAAATTTTTTATTCTAGATTTCATCATCCCGCGTTCCACTCTTATCTTTAAAAAAATCTTCTTCGTTTTGTTGGCAAAGAAAAGCATTGCCTTGTAGTTTTTTTGGTGCATTTCGTCAGATTGGAGGAAGTTTCCGATTAATGATGTTCCTGTCTTGAAGAAAGTATTGTTTAATTGCTGAAGTGAGGAGCATTTCCCATTTCGAAGAAGTCACTTTCCACGCCCAAACCTAAAACCAACAACTCTTTTGTATGTACGTTGTTCATGATCATGACTATGTGACCATCGAATGCACTTCAAGACCAGTTAAAAGTTGGAGAATAAACGCCAAGTATTTAAACAGTTGAATCAGATAAGCGAGATATGTAACATGTGAGTGAAGTGATCCATTTCAGATACCTTATCTTTATTGCTATACTTTTACCAGGCTTTTAAAAACATTTACTCATTTAAGTGTTGTTCTGTTTTCTTATGTATTTGGCTAAAGTACAAAACATACATAATTGAACAAAAGTATCTATAATCTGTATGCTTTGCACACAACAGTACACAAGACCAATTATAATAAAAAATAACAATAAAAAGAAAAACTGGCATGGTGGTATTTCATTTAATGTAAGCGACTTTTGCTCTTCCCATTTCAATATTGTTAAAAAGTTTGATTCACAAAGAAAAAAGCACTGCATCTTCAAAGATATTTTGCTGTGAGCCAAAATTGTGGACCACGTTCTTATCCCAGCGATTGTGATTTGTACGACGGCTAGATCTTGAATATTAAAAAGTGTGTTGATGAAGCAAGAAAATGCACTAAAGCTATTAACACCTCTGCTATTTAACACAACAAACAAAAATGTGAGGGAAACGAATGTGGTACCTTATCTTAATTGTGATCACAACTTTTTCTTTAGAAGCGGCCCTTTTACGAACTTGTAAAAATTGTAGGCTTTCTTTTTTCATTCTTAATTCAGCTACCATTTTATTTTCAAACATTAAACAGTGTATTTAAGTAGAAGTTTTGTGTAATAAGGAAATCATTTGGAGGAAGAAATTACAAAATCCTCTCTATGGCTAATAAAACTGTAAGCAAAAATCTTCTTGATCATTTTCCAAACATAAAAGTAGCAGTTGACCCTAAATTAATCATGAAGCGTAAAAAATGAAAGCAACTGCTCATTTTTCAATGACTACGAAGAGGATTTTTGCACAGAAAATTAGCTCGGAGAAATGAACCCCATTTCCAAATTCTAAAGGCATCCAATTATCGTAACCAAGGAGAAACATCTTTTTTCAATTTCACATTACCCCAAACGTCTTACTTAGTTATAGTTTTGATTAGTCTTACGGTGCAGAAAAACAAAATGAGACAGTTTGATAGTAATCTCAGGATCATGGTTAAAGATAAAAGTTGTCTTTTCGTTTGGGATGGAAAATGACCTAATGTAGTAGAATGAAGCAATCCAATCTGGTATTTGCAAATTATACTTAAACTTATTTGTTCTATACATCATAATAACGAATGAATTTAAATTTTACAAGATGCACCTCGCTCGCTTTACCTAATCTGCACTAAAATAATTGAATTGGACATGAAAATTGAAAGACACGATTGCGAATTTTATGGATTGTTATTTTTGACCTGACAAAATTTAATTTATGGTGTGTGCAAAAAGCGAGTACATCAAGAAGAGTCTCTGGGAAGGCCACAGATAAATCTCTCTGCTTTCAAATCAATAACCAGCTGTCTGTGTGCTCCACTCTCTCCGATATATCCATCTTCCAAGATAACCACAATTATAATTTCACCATGTAAAAAGTTGTTTTGTAGCCTGTGAGACTTGTCTGAGCCGTGGCTATATTATAACAGCGTTCACATTTCTCTTGTCCGAATTTTTGTTTTATTTGGAATTGCGACATTAAGTGACCGAAATGGAATGAAATAAAGAAGAAGAATGATCCCATCTGCCTCATTCAATCTTTATTCTCCTTCTCATCGTCATTATTTCCACTGTCATGTCATCATGAAACAAGAATGATACTGCTTAGGTAAATTGTGCACTTTTAGCGCAGGATTTACATACCTCGCCCATTCACAATAAAAATCCATAATAAAAGAAGAGAGAAAATTACATAGCCGAGTTATCCACTCGTAATCTCTATTCCATATTTAAAGCTCAGCTACAATTTAATTTGAAAGAAAATGCAATATTTCATCCGACTTGTCCCACACCATTCTTATCAACATCTCTTGCAAGCCCTTGAGCATTTTCAAGCACACTGTCTAACCATTACCACGAAAATGATAAATATCGCAACCAAAGAGGATGAACATAATTACTTCTGCTTTTCTTTAATTTGATTTTATTGATCTGATCAATACATTACAATAGAAAATGACCAGCCCTTGCAACTGCAACTACTAGACAGCATCGGGGCTATGTGATCCAAAATGGTATTCGCTCATCCTTCCTTTACATTTTTGGTAGTGATAATGAATGATAATAACCGTGATCTTGAAATCAAATCTGATGATCAAAAATCAAAAACAATATTTACAGTTGACATTATGCTTTTCCTTTTAATTTGCCAAATGGAGGTTTTTGTAACCTGCTGCATTTTCGTCTGCCTGCAGTGCATTTTCTTTATTGATTTGTTGTTTCAATATACACAGGTGTACATTATTTTAATGCCATTTCATTTTCTCCCATTACAGACAGTCCTACTGAAAAATGATAATGTAATCATAACCATCGTAAGTATCATCGTATAATTGAACGACCGACCAACCAGCACAAAAATACTAAAAGCACCACTCTAACCAGTAACCAGTTGCTACATAAAGCGTAGTAGATGCATTTCTTCTCTCTCCGCAAGATCTCACGGAATTTTTTATGGACAACCCATGTGAATTAATTTACGATAATGAGTCTCCATTTAGTTGGAGTACACCGATAATTTTTGTCCCTATTACGAAAAAAGTGAGTGCCTCCGCACACCACGGCAAGCAAGCAGTGCATTAGCTACTTTGTCGATTAGATATCCATCAGGTAAAATGTAATCGAGTGATCTCTTGAAAAAAGCTTCTTGTTTGTATGGCTGATACTGATCAACAAACCAAATCGACCTACTACAAGCAATGCAAGGGGGAAAAGAAGATGAGACGAGTAGAATAAAAAAATCTAAACTAAATGCACACTCGCTTTCGCTATCAAAGAAAGAAAACAGTGTTTAGATGGGCTGGTACAAGCACACCAGAGATAAAGGATCCCTCAGGCTTATTTTTTCAGTTTCTTAATATGAAGATGTGAAATGAAAACGCATGCTATGAATTACAATTTTCTGCTTGCAACTTGCTATCTTCCTAGAGAGTGAGAGTTGGCAATGTTTGTGGGGTGAAGGTGATGAAGTGGATTCATCCATGTGATATCCATTCATTCATTTTGTGCCTGGAGGAGGATAAGCGGTGCATGTAAAATTACCTTTTTACTCCTTACTCCACTCTTCTACTTCTCTTCTAAATACTCGTTTACATTACTTACATTTTCTCTCTTGTCTGTCTTTTGTAATTATTTAGTATGTTGGAAGCGTAGAAAAGTTTCGAGAATATTGAGAAGTATCATGAGAATCAAATGAAATGAAGAGTGGTCATTTAGGAATTACGACGAAATGCTCAATTGGGCAAGGCAAGTAGAATGAAGCAGTAGCGGCGGCAGTGAAAAAAAAAAAGATTGTGGGAGGTATGGAAAGCAAAAAGTTAATTGTGCGTGTGTGTCTTTTTCTTACGATTAACCATACACGACTTTTAATGATGTAGGGCCAGGGCCAAAAGACGAGATAGCAATATTACATAACTCTTTAGTTGTTGGTTACTCCAGGGAGAACAACTGCGGGAGTGCGTTGAATCAAAGAGATAACGGATAAAAAGCAGTTGTTAAAGGGAGTTTGTTTTATTAAGCCAGAAAATAATTAGTATAATAATTATTGTAATCATTATAATTCTTCCGTTTTAATTACGCACTTTAAAAGGTTGATAGAGGAGGGAGATTGAAAATTATTGATAATAAAAACAATTCTAGTCATTACATCATGAGCTAATAGCTGTAATAATAATCATCACCGTCTTAAATCGATAACATGCGGTTAACAGAGAAAATTGAAAATCTTACCAGGCTCATGCATCGTCACAAACGATGATAATAAACTGGTCCAAAGAAAAACGAATGAGAAAGGGGTGATATAGGCGAATGGTTTCATGTTTGCTGTTGTTTTTATGATATTTGACTCTGAACTCTGATGTGATGTGACTCGGATAGTTTTCACTCCTCTTCCTTACCAGATCCTTCACATTGTCTTTCACACGTCTATAAAATCAAATCAAGACATCAATGAGACTAAACCAATTTTTAAACCATTCATAAGATTCATTCAAAGATCATTTCACATAAGTTGTTACTAAATTCGACACTATCATCAGTCCTCATAAAGCCACTTTTTTTGTAGAAAATGAAAGTGAAATGAAAATGAAGTTTCCAGTTATTATTGATTTCGTGACCCGGAAATCATTCCAATCGCGATAGGTAAAATGATGCAACATTCATTCACCTTCGTTAGCTTCCTTGTTCCGTGTTTATTCACTTGTCAATTACGCTTTTTATTTTTGATCCTGTCCTAATGTAGACTATGTGAAAAGAGTAAAGACACGCCGTCGTCAACAAATTCATCAATATCAATTTTTACTTGATTATCAACTCTTTTGAAAAATACCATCCGAGCAGTTTTGCTCATTTCAGTTGAAACTTTTCCATTTGAAAGAAAATGTTGATCGTCCTTTCTCTTATTCGTACTTTATTTTCTTGCTTTTGAGAACATTTTATATTTAGCTGTTATTTTTCAAGATTCTTATTTCGTATTAACCAATATATTGTAATACTATCAAAATACAGGACATACTTTTCCAATTTTTACAAAATGTGTATCGATTTGGCAATCCATATTCATTCAATAATCCCTTCATTATAGAAAGCACAGGAAGATAATTTTTGAGAATGTTTACGTGTTCTTCATCGTGATCACCGGGAAAATCTTTTCACATCAGGATTCTTGAAAGACTCTTCCCCTTTGGGCATCGTACAACTGCACAACGAGATTCATCTCGTAATCCACATACCTGACATGCCCTTTTCTTGCTTCATCAATAAGAGTTGTACGATAGTAGACAAAGATAGTATCAATATCATGCACACACAAAAAACTTAAATCTCTTCATTTTCTACCACTATCATATTTTACTATCGCTCCTTTTTATTATTCTCTTCATTTAATCATGGTCAGTATCATTTATAATAATAACAGAAGAGTACCGGGACTAAATGAGTTATCTTTCAGTAAAGTTTTTATGATTTGCTCTTTCTTTCTCCTATGTGACCTGCTTTTCGAGTACTTTTTTTTACTCTTGGAGCGATAGACTCCCGCATCCTTCTCGTTGAAGGTAATGGCAGTGAGTATTCTTATTTTCAACTTTTCCTTTCTCCATCTCCATAATCATTTAGAGCATTTCGCTGGAAGCCTTGATCCTTTTCTCCACTTATTTCGTCTTTGCAAAACAAGTTGAGTTGGTACAGGAAATTCTCGCTTTCTTTTTCTTCTTAAAGCTCCAGTTTCTTCACAGAATAAAAACAACACACATTGGCTCACTCAGCAGAGTGAATTTCAAGACAGATGGTATTGGATTGATGCATTTTAGGAATGATAAAAAGAACGCTTGCGGTGGCAGCGACAAGAAAGAATTGGCTGATAATACGTTCGTATATAACAGGTATCTTTTATTATTCCATTCATGAGCAAGATTCCTCGGAGTTTATTAACCGGAAAGAAAGTGGAAAAAAGTTTCGTAGTGTAATCTGCTGTCTGTCCGTACTAAATTTAATTTTCATAGAAAGCTTTTTCCGATGAATCTTTTAAACGTGTAATGAATTGCAAAATGTTGACATAATAATAAATAAGTTTGCTCTGCTTGCCTCGTTGGTGAAAGTTATAAAAGAGCAGTATAAAGATAATAAATTTATTTGCACAGCCAAAATATGGGCCATTATTATTGCATCAAACACAGCAATTTACACTTTTTTCTTTACGTGGGAGGTTGCGAATACAAAAATTGCAGCTACTTTTATACTATGATGAGAGAGATGAATATCGTTGGCAGTAATAAATAATTTGAGCGACGGTGCTAATGATGATGGTGCGATGTTTAGCAAAACTTTGATGTGCTTTTCATCATCTTATTTTTAGCAACAATAACGGCACTCTTACCCAGATTGACCCGTATCGTCCCTTCAGAATTCTTTGTTGATGGTGATAGTTGATATTGTTGTTGGTTTTGATGTCATTTTCATTCCTGCCGTCGTCACTTTTATTATGGCATTATTACCACCGTTAGCCTACCATTACTATTGTTAGGGAGTGCATAATAGCGGCGTGTCGACAGGAGTGCAGAAACAGGAGCCATGATCATCACGATAGTATCTGCAATAAAGAGCAACAAGAAGCAGTCCATTGTAGTAAAGATAGTGCCGCTGATTACATTAGAGATAAGCAGAATCTCCGTAGATGTTCGTAGTTCACACCACCAGATATTGCTTTTATTATTATTATCATTACGCCGAATGAAAAAGGATTATCTTTGAGAAAAGAGAGGGTGTCCGTGTGTTTGTCTGGCTACCGACAGGAATTTTCTCTTCTCGCTGCGTTACTTTCTTAGCTTTTCATCTTGAGATGAACTTGTAAAGGAGAAAATGGAGGGAAGGGGAAAAATTAAGTCTTCATGCATTCCCCACTCGTTGTGTTGTGTTTGGGACTCACTTTAGAGACTTGATTAATATCACATCATCAACATCAACTTTACCATCATCCATTCTCATTTCCTAGTCTTTCGCAGCTCTATTTTTATTATAAGCTCTGCCTGAACTCAGCTTTACAGTAAGTAATCATGTCCCTACTCGGGAAAAGCAATGGCGGCAACGGTGGGTCTAGGTTTTGGTAAGTATATTTCTTCTTTTTCATTATCCATGCGTTGATGATGTTTCGTTGTCGTCATCGTCATATTGCTAATAACACACGTATCACACATTCACACACAAACACTATCTAACTTGAGGCTCACATCATGAAACTAATGCTTGAGCAACAACATTCTCATGCCTGCTTTGCTTTGGAGGGGATAAAATTATGGAGATAAATTTCAGTGGAGAATAATGAAAGTGTATCAAGCTGATTTCCTCCCATTTTTCAGGAGAGACAGCTCATTTTTGGAAAATTAAAATTAGAACGTGATAAATTGTGTGCACGCTCTATCAACTTTATTTTTGTAAATCAAAGCGGGGAACAATATAATACTAGGATAAACTACGAGTAGGAAAATTTTTCCTGAGAGATTTTTTTTTTTCAAAAATAAAATAATGTAACTTGATTTTTTCCTTAAAGTGTCCACTAGGCAAGAAAAAATCCATTGCACAGCTGCATACATTTTTATTTCATTACTCTTCCAAATCTCAGATTTGTCCCCAGACTACTCAAAATATATAGAATTTTTAGAAAACAACGTCAACCAAAGAAAATCCAAACCGCCTCTGTAGACGCAAATGCACTTATTCTGTACAATGTGTATTCAATAATTCATGACCCAAGATGTTGATAGGAATGACACAAAAGGAGAATGTGTCAAAATCTAAACTTGGAGACAGAGACATACGAAAAGAGGATTAACAAATGTCTACACTTTTTTGCTCATGTTTGCTTACTTTTAAGAAACCAAAGTATTAAAAATTGAAGCTACAGGGCCACGCAAAAAAATCTGCCACATGCTCCACTAATTACACGATGGATGATGTAAGTTTGGCGGGGGTGGAATCCATACATCAGCACAGGAGAAGAATAAAAAGGACAGAAATTCTGTGTACGACGAGCCTGAGCCAGATCGAAATGATAAATTTTTTATACAATAATAATAATTGTGTACCTGTTGGCAATGCCCGTGATGCTGTGATGTTGTCTTTTTGCTGTTGCTCCTCTTGTACAAATGTAGTAACTTGTTGGTTATTATCACCACAAAAGCACTATAAAAATAAGGAGATGCAAATAAGCTTAAATGCTTAATGTCCATCATGAATATATTATAGTATAGTAGTATTATTAATGTTAATAAATTTAAAAATCACATAAACTTTTCATTTTTTTCTCTCTCGCTCCTTCTTTCAAGGTGAAAATTTATCTCTATCAGGATCATCCTTAATTCTTTCTATTTCATATCATTTGGCAGTCATCTTCTCTTCACTTTGTAAAATATTACTTTGCAACATCACCTTTATCGGCATGCATGTGCATGTGATCGTGATTCAGGTTGAGTGAATATCATGCTGCAAGTTTTCTTTTTGGAATTTTGGTTTGTTACAGAAAAGAGGAAAATGAATGTGCGAGCAGTCAACAAAGTAATAACTTTTAAAGTTTTCAGCATGCAAGTCACATCGAGTAATATTGGGAACACATAATCTATAAAAAATGGCTTGCTTAAAAAGAAAGAAAAATGCTAGGCTTCAACTGCAGTCGATAGGCAAAAGAAAACAGGCAGACGTCCAGGCGTTTTCTCTTCTTTACTTTTCGAAACTGCATAGGAAAGAAAACTATTTAAGGAGCAGACAGCAAGCAAGCAAGCAGACAGTCAGAGGCAGACTCGTCAAATAGTAAACCAGATTGAGATAGATGCAAACAGGTGTATATTATACAACTACCTTAATCTAGGCAAATATTTTTACAAATTTACGGCCAAGATCAATGTGTGTGCACATGCAGAATAAATTCGAAACAGGATCACCCATCAAAACATCAATTTGACTTCAGCTTAGAAATACAAAATATATCTGCAGCATTTGGTCTCCACTTTGAATCAGTTAAATTAGAAGGATTCCAAATCCCAAGAACGAAGGTCGCTTTTATGAATTACGGGCTCAGTATGGAGACAGCGGTGGACCAGATAAAATACCTAAGAAAGGCAATTTAACCTGTTTTCAAAATGTGTTTCAATTTCCTTTCCTTGAAATTACTTTTTATAGCGATATGTACAGAGATCACGGTACTTAAAATCATATGCTTGTAAAAACTACAGAAAGATTTCAAAGATTGGAAAATTGCTTTGTTCTGCTGAAATTCTTCTGGGTTATGTGCATGCAAAATAAAACTTTTAAGTAGACTTGCCTTTGGTACGCATTTTGACTTTCCGTAATCGTTTTATAAACAATCTTCAACGTGATACGATGGCCTTTCTCACGCAATTTGAGTTAATAGACCATTTAAATGATAATGAAACCACGCAGTCATAGATTAGTTTAAACATACTTTGTTCTTTTATTTAGTGTGTTTGACTGTGTGCGTACATGAGTCATGCTTTCTTCAGATTAGAAAATGGTAATAACGTGACATGATTGAATAATGGACACATTACATGCTTATACATTACACTTGATACATGTGATGTGCATTAAACTTTTATTAAACACTTTAAGTCACAAAATCTTCCATTTAGTTTATTTATTATGATATTTTAAATATTTCATTCGTTATTCCGAAATAACCACGCAATGTTTGCTACAATCAAAATATAGGCTACTTCAATATCTTATTTCACTTTTGTGTTTTCTCACTGTTGCTGTTGCATCAAGAGTAGATGAGTAAACTGTTGTATATCGCACTTATTGACAGTTTGGTTAATGTTTGTGACGAATAATCAAGTTTATTTGTATCATATAACAAGTAGAAAGAAGCCCAGACTTTCCACATTGTACATACATACAACAACTTGTTAATTCCCGGAAGCATTCTGAATTCTGACAAATTTTCTTCCTTTTTCTGTCCACACCACTTGATGAATATAATCTAATCTTAGCCAACATCTCTATCGTCCAAAAATCACTAGCGTTTGCCACTTGCTACTACTCCTGACGATATTTACTCGAACGAAATCAAATGTATTGGATCGCTGAATCATTTATCTGAAGAACATGGAAGGCGAAAGGATTTACAATTTGTATATTTGATCAAATGCTCGATTAGCTCTCGTAACGAAGTCCAAATTGAATTTGGGGAGACATCATACAAAACTAATGTGCGAACATTACATTACGCACATATATCCGTTTAGAAATCTACAGATCTGCTTATGTCGACTGAAGAATTTATAATGGAAAATTGAAGGATTCGTCCATTCCGATAACTGCGTGATACAGGGAGCAATGACTTTCAAATTACTCCGCTCCTCTCATCTCAACTGTCAGACGGAATAGGTATTTACATAGTAAACACTCAGTCTCCTGTTTGACATGTATTTATAACAATAATATAATAATTATAATACGCCTGTGCGTAAATCCTTCTTATCCGTTATTAATTTATAGCACAAATCTCATTTACACGGAGAGGTTCCATCCTGTGGTTGCAATCTGCACTCCAAAATATTATGAAAAGAATTGCATTGAAATGACATGATGACGACAATGGTAATGGGCGGAACGAAAGTGAGAATGTTCCCCAGTCCATACTTATTTATTATATATAACGTCGTCGTGTCGTCGTCGACATCCTCAAGCGTGGCAAACGAGAGGGAAAACGAGCAAGCAACTAATAACAAAAGTAATGACATATAACGACTTTCCCACTTCGTCTTTCTAGTCGCTTCTCCTTTGCCTTTGCTTCTACTCAGCCGATGATTTTAATACAACGCGAAAAGTGTTGATCTATACACTGAAACATGTGTCAAATGTCATCTTAAGCCGCTGTCAGATAAAAAATAATATCTACCTACCTACACGCAGTGCATGTGACATTCCTTCCAGAAAGTTCTCAGACGCTGATTATGATTATTATTGTAGTAGTATGACCCATAAGAAAAACTAAAATAGAATTTTAAGATAAATTCTTAATGCAAAATGTCATTGCTTATGGATGGAGGTGTACTGGAGATAGACACAATGGGATCTGCTCGCTTCATTGAAGTACGGTGGAGTTTCAAAGAGTTGGCGTCACATTATCATTATGAATTGCTTATTTCTTCCTGTTCGCTTAGTTAGTTGCTGCTACTGCTTGTGCTTTTATCTTCACACTTGACTTTTACTTGAAGTTGCGCCTGCCGCCTTGCTTATTTTTCGTGAATCTGAATGGAAAAGTCAATTTTGGCAATTCCTTTCACATTTCGATTTCCACCAAAATTCTCAACAACACACGGCGTAAATAGAAATTAGTAATGACAAGAACGAAGTGCTTTCGAAATTCGAAGAAATTTACGTAAGCTCCAACAAGCTGAAAGCGTGGGCAGTCGAGTTCAGAGAGATCATGTGTTGAAAGAGTAATTTCTCTTAATAATTCAAATCCTAGGATTGAGAAACTGTTTCTCTATGAATAATAAAAAAATGCTCTTTCCAAACTTCTCGATCGGGAAATCAAACGAAGCCTTAACGCTGCTGCCTTCCTACAAACTGACCTTCAAGTTTATTGGTCAAAGTGGATAGATGAAGCACGGGACAACCAAGGTAAGATAAAAGTAGATAGGACAAACTCATTTTGTAAAGTGCATCCTATTTTTACTTTCCCAACAATTGTTTGTTACGAAATGTTATAAAGTGTAACAATTTCAGTTTCAACAAAAATATCACGCTTAGAGCAGCCATTACAGAATGGCAGTAGAGGCAGAAAGGCAGTATTGAAACTCACAGCATAAAGCAAACGAGAGAAATTGTTTTTGGTTGCTCCTTCCAACTCCTCTGCGTTTCTCATGACCAAAATTCAAAATGAAGCATTGGATTGAAAATTGAAGCAAAGTGGTCTCTGGTGTTAACGGTTGTTGCGGTTTGATAAAATGGGAAAATGTCGCTACTTCTTGACATCTTTGATGTCGTGGCAGCTTCATTTTTAGCAGGAATTCGGAAGGTGTTAAGAGAAGACAAAATGGTTATGGTATGCGTAGTTTGAAGAAATGGACAGGGGTAATTGAATGTGACAGTTTAAGTGATACTTTTCAGAGCAACGCTCTGCAAGAACGACAATTCCAAAAGCTGTTCATTACTTTCGGAGGTGTAAAAGCAAAACAACAACATCCGGCACACACCGCTTCACATTTATTAATGAGCGTTAATCATTAATCAGTAGAGCGGCATTTGGCATTCTGCGGAACTGTGTCAAAGTCATTTGTCCCAGAGAAAGAGAGAGAAATGTGAGCAGAACATTGCTTGCATGCCTCGTTTATTTTGTAATGTGTGACCAACTTTATTTTCATTGGTTTTTGTTCGTCTAATCAATTTACAATTTCCATCATGTTGTTTATACATTTGTGAAATAAAACTATTCATAAAGCTGTCTTTCTAAAATTCTATATTTTTCACTCGGGATTTTATCCTCAGTGTAAAAACCTTTTTTCGGACTGTTTGCATTGATATCATGAGATGGTTAGCTATAAAATAAGTAGCCAACAGAGGAATTTTATTTCAGGCAACGAATGATGAAAAGCAAAGATTTTATGCTGCATTTCCTCTCGACAAACACATGCTTTCATTACTATTTCACAAATGGGCTCGTTCAACGATAAAAATAGAGCTGCTTTGTATCGTTTTCGTTTCCAATGTATAAAACCCTCAGGCAAAGAATTTACAATGCTCACGCTTTGCCACTTTTCTCCATTAATTAAATATGAAATAAATAATCTTTACAGTATCTGTTCACGATACTGCTTTTTGTTATTCTCTCCCCAAAGTACTACAGGAAATACCATACCACTGATAAAGTACCG
Source organism: Cyphoderus albinus (assembly GCA_021029165.1). NCBI lineage: Eukaryota > Metazoa > Arthropoda > Collembola > Entomobryomorpha > Paronellidae > Cyphoderus > Cyphoderus albinus. Next base: position 1,333 of record VYYJ01003320.1, on the reverse strand, counting down.
GAACAATGCCACTGAACAATATTTTTCAAAGTGCTTTTGTTGTTTTATCTCATCCCCGTTTTCACTGATGCTACAACAGTTCATTATTATTATCATTACTAAAAGCGAATCCTTTATCAACCTCGCAGGCGTTAGAGAAAAATGTAAATTTAGCAAAGCCGGATATTAAACAGGCAGGTTTTATATTTACAGAGAAAATTTTAACGCTACAAAGCGGAAATTACTGCATTATTTAAAAATTCTCTGCAAGTTTTTCTTCATTGCTTTCCACTTTTGGATTATTTCCACGTGTAAGAAAACTTCCTTCCTCGCCAATTCTGGTTCTTGTCATAGACATGTCAAAGAATTACAAAATGTATATGGATATGTCTCTTTACACAAAAGAATAATCTCACACAGAATTCACAAAAGTGTGAATAGATGGCTAGAATTTGGATGCAAGTATCTCAGATGTTAAAATGAGCTTTTCCTGATCCTGTCAAACGCCTTCATTCCCACTCATCCCAAAAGGGATGATTTGAACATGAAGAAACCAAAGGGAATCAAATTCAATTTGTGCGTGTTTACATTGTGTGCTGTTTTTTTTCTATTTTCATATCAAATAATGTTACCAAAATATGACATTTGGAAAAAACAGACTCTAAAGCATTCGCATTGGCACCAGTACACTTTTGTGCAAAATTTCAATTCAAATTCATTTTACATCATATCAGAACAAACAAAGGAGTTATCTTAGTTTTGTGCCACTGCTGCTCAAACTTACTCGGCTAACCGTCACTCCTGATTAACCGTAACACTAGTTTAGAAAAACCCGATGGGCTTGGTTTAATCATATTGTGTTATTGTATCTTATTGTATCTAGCGGAAATGAACAAAATTTCACAGGGATCATATTTATTTATTGGTTCTAGAATTGGTTCTAGATTTTGCACAACGTGAAGTACAGAGTACCGCAACGCGTTCGCTGTCTCTAAATATTTTTGCTCATTTTTATTCAAATCATGTCTGAGTGCATTTAACAGAAGTAAAGTTGCTGAGTCTGGAAAGTGCCAAAATCAACTTTGCGACATAGACTTGATCAGTGAAGACATTTCCTACATTTGCTACACAAGCAAGATTTAAAAATCTTGTTTATATCAACCGAGTGAAATATTATTATCAGATAAAAACAACTGTACTAGTGGAATTGTTGTTCACATTGAATAAGCACTAGCTCAATTTCTTGTCCCGGTTATTGTCTAGCGTATATCTTTATTCATTGAAAAAATAATGTGTGTGCAATCGTACCTAGGTACTATATTCATAGATTCCATTTTTTGTAATTTGATCCAGA
>VYYJ01003319.1:0-17052 GCA_021029165.1 Cyphoderus albinus | reverse complement strand
CAATTCTATGATTTTACTTAATGTTTTAAAAAAACCCAAAAACCCAAATTCTGCTGGGTTTTTTACTCTAAAAAACCCAACCCACCTCTAAAAAACCCAAAAAACCCATACCCAAAAAACCCATGAGGGAGTACCCTGCTGTTTCTCTTTCATTTTTTCTACATTGCAAATATATTAAATAAGTTGGTTTGTAAAGATACACCGGTGGCAGCATTCCCACCACTTCAATATCGTTCTCCTATTTCATTTTAATATACCTTGTTCATTTCTTCTGAGATGGCGATCCTAGGAAAACGTTACTAATAAATATCAAATTTATTGTCTTCAAGTACCGAACTTTCATTCGCGAAACCGATTAAAAATAAGGTGTAACCTATCATGTATTTTGGGTTGTTCCGTTTTTTACCTAAAAACCAGATTCATTATTTAAACCAAATCCAGATTATTCAATGGAGACATATATTATATGACTAGTTTATCTAGACTGGATGAATTAGAAACAATAAAATACATTATTTAATCTAAAAATTCCATCCAAATTATTTTCGTGTGATAATATTTTATATTGGGTTTTGTGCATTGAGTATTTTAAACGTTTCGTAGCGATATTTTTTTAACCATCTCTTCTAATGTGGATATTTAAATGTGATATTTGTTAATGCAAATGTTCTTTACAATCAATAATCATGAAACAATGAAACACGTGTTCAGTATAGACAAATGACAAATCTCTATTAATAAACAGACAAATTCCTAGTGCTTATTAACGTGTTATGTTGGTTTTCTTCACGAGGTTTGAAAAATTATTGCTTTAATAAAAAAAAGGAATCTTACATACTCATTTAGTAAATAGCAGCATATTTAGATCTACGAACAATGAAAGGTAATACTTGACTAAAGGCAACAAAAGCTACATACAACGAAAAATTCATTGACTAATGAAGACGAAGACGTACTATAAATGTTTCGAAGGATGATTAAGACTGCGATTCGCCTCCAGAAAACAAAAAGATTTTTCGATTTTCATGTTGCTAATTGTTAATATAAATCTGTTCTATCCAATGGCCAGTCACCTTTATCCAAAACACATTCATGATTCTATCAACTGAGACCTTCTCAATCATTCAGCAGTTTATCAGAACTAATAGTATTTGTGTCCAGTTTAGGGCATTTAAAACATTTGGTATAAACTAACTTATATAATAGGACATGGATGAAATGGTGGTTAAGCGAATGATTGTTGTTTTACAAAACGATAATCATTGTGAATTAAACTATAAACAAGTATGTTATCAATCAAAAGGCAGTTAAGGATGTGAATCTGCGTTCAATGTAGCTGCGTAGGATTTAAAAATTTAAACTTCTCCCTGGTTAAAAAATTTGTTCGAAATATATGATTTTATATCCCGAATTTGGATGATATATTTCCATTTACTTGGGATAGGTATACTTTGGTAATTGTCTTTGTCTTCTACAATATAATCACGAGGTATGAAATATTTAGTAAATTTTAAACGAATCTGTAATGAAAAATTGATTCGTACACTTAAAAAATTAAGAATGATAGTGCTTAACTAACAGAATCATAGAATATCCACAATTTTCTTCAGCCTTGTCTAAACAAGCACCAACAAAGATTACACGAGATTGTGATTGTGAGGAATTGTTGTAACACGCAGAAAAGCGTAACGCATATTTTTAACACATTTTAACAGTTCTGTGACAAATATCAATGTAATTTATTTGTTCATTGACTTTACTTTCAAACAGGAATAAAAGATCCCGTGTAGCATAGGTTCCTCAATTTTCAAATTTAAAATAAGGAGAGTTGGTCCTGCTTCCTTTGTACCTTTCTCGTATCACTTCGAGTTTTTTTTCTAACTTTGCCTTAAATTCTGTCGGCCGGTTAAATCGCGTGTTGTTTCCTACAGAACATTACAATCCAGGATATCTGTTGCTTGTCCGAATTCTGTTTGGTGGACTGCAAAACAAGCATCCATTTCGATTTTAGAAGATTTTAATTTTAATAGATTTTAGATTTTAATTTGTTTAAACAATTTTAGCATAGAATAGTTTTTTAGTTTTTACAAACATCGATAAAACATTTGTACACTATAAACAGATGGAAATACTCGGTTAAAATAGGCGACGTCCTGGTCGTAATTAATGTACTAAATTGAACGTCTCCACATTATTAGAAAAAATTGATCATTTGTAAAAAAAGATAGAGTTGTCATTTAATTTGGTGACTCATCAGAATTAGATAAATTGATGGTGTGCTAAGTTCATAGTTTCAGCCATGGAAAAAACAAAACAACATTGTTGGATCTAGCAGATTATACAAACATTGCCTTCACCAATTGGGTTGTTGATTGTAATGGCCACTGGAGGAGGCAATTACCTCGGAAGCCTCCTTGGTTTAGAGATTTGATCGTTGCAAGGTCAACGAAATCTTTTCGACTTCGATGTAGATGTCAGGAAGACCTGTAATTTTCATTACAAATATAGTGAATGTTGTGTATTTTATTAACAACCTCGCAATTGATGTCGATGAGGGAGCAGATTCTGCTTATTCTGCTATAAAAATATATTCGAGTAATTCTCCTAAACCAATTTGAACGCAAGGCTGGCTTAGTTGTTTATGATGTGACTAAGGTGTTTTTTGAAGTTTCAATTTCATCTGTCCTTTTTGATATCTCTGAAGAACTTTCCAACTTTCTAGTTGTATTGGCAAGGCTTTACCCTAAGCTATCAGCAATAGCTTGAGCGAAGCCTCTCCATGTCTACTTCTTTACCAAATTACCAATGAACAGTCGACGAAAAATGTTTTCGGCTTGGTGTCTTCGTACACGTTGCACCCAATGACCTTTTTTGTTTCTGATTTTGTGGCGTCTTATCGGAAATCACGGAAATTGTCAATCGGAGTCAGGCTACTGGTTTTACGTCAAAATTTGTTTTCAATGTATTAAAGCAGTTTTGGCGGAAGTCTTTCTTAAAGTGACTCGAGTGGTTCACATTTCAAATTGAATTCTTTGTGTTGAACCAAAGCCCTTTATACAATATTAGGAAAGTTACGATAATTGCTATTAACACTGACACTTAAACTGCTCGACTGTAATGCCCTGTTCTTGCAACTCCCTGCTATTGAATGACAGGCCCAGAAGAGAAAGACGGGAACAACCTTCAACTGAAGAAACCCCCGGTAGGGGGGAGAATTTGGGAGAATTTACAATTTAATTAGTGTTTTTTGATAAGGTTTGGTAATGTGGTTGGGTAGTTTAACCAATTTAAATAAATAATCTCAGTACAGGAACAGTCATAAAATAATTCATTGAGAGACATATTTATTACCGTGTTTTCTTGAATGAAGGGTCTTTCACAATTAAATAGAAAAAATAATTGCTCGGTTTATTGGTTCCAAGCTCAAAATTTGCTTAAGGGTGTGTGTCCTTATTGAAGTGATCCAGTAGGATTTTTTATTTCTACCGGGTAAAAATTTGAAGCTAAATGGTTTCATGATTGATAGATGACACTATCTAGTAAAAATAAAAAATATTCAAAAGAAGAGCAGTACATTGTATTGAATATTGAAAATTAACTTTCTCATGCTTCTGAATGGTGATCAATTTAATATTCAAAATAATAATTTCCTGCAGAGTTAAGTATTAGTATATAGCGTAATATTAGCCAGATCGCAAAGTATCCAATGTAGTGATAATTGCGATAAAATCATCCGACTGGTTACACTACCAAAATCCACACACGTTTTGTTTTTGAGTTGCCATTTTCCCCTGAAACCATCCCCTTTTATTTGGTTGCATGCTGAGTATGTATGTGCAGTTTTGTCACCCTAGACGGAATTCCTTGGTCACTGATAACTTCGAAAGGTAAACTGTAACAGCTTATTTCTGCTGTCAGTTTAACATAAACATGAATAGTATTGATATATCTTTATATCTTTGAAGGTTTTTTTGCATACATTCGTTGCCAAAAATAACGGTATGGTCTAAATTTCTAAAAAGTGGTGGCAAGTTATAGCTATGTTGGTATAATCTTTGTATTTTGCATGAGGCTAAACTCAGATTTATAATTTTTAGCATCATCAAACTAATATAGCTCTTCTTTTATCACCATTATGGCTGAGATAAAAAACAATTTATGCATTGCCATACACAAAAACAATTGTAACATAACGAGAATTGATTTAATCTATGTCTGTTTCAATTTATAAATGTTGCATTTGTGAGTCATTTGGCAACAATCAAAGTCAGATGTAGATGGACAAACACGTGTCTGAAACCAGTATTTCCAAATGTAGGTCATTCAACTGGTGGATTAATTTATTATGAAGTGATAATTGTGATGAAAGCATCAGACTAGAATACCTCTTTGAAGCAAAATCCATGTTAATTTAAAAATGGATTTTAATTCTATATTTTGGAGTACCAGACCAGAGTTTGTGATAAATGCAGCAAAACACAAAAATGAGTTCCATTTCCTTCCTCCGAAATTATATGATTTAATCCGTACACTTCCACACCTCTCGAATGAAAAATGTTTTGCGTTATTGTCCAGCATTATTACACGGTATCTTCAACGTTGTACAAACTTTCGCACGTCATCTGGTACCGCTTTTTCATATTTAAAAGTAAGAAAGAAGATACATTAGGTGGACCGGTGTCAGCATGAATATATGAATCTCCCTTTTTATTTCAATTTAGCATTTACTTCAGCAGATGATCGGGCTGATTTACCTGAAGGATAGAATAATCTTAAATGCGGCGAATTCAGTATACAGTATCTTCCTTTTCTTCAATGTACGAAACTAGGAAAAGATAATTGTTTGAATCGAGCTTGAAGACAATTTGGAGTTAGTATAAATTTTAAAATGCTGAAAGCATTCTTTGAATATGAGTCCCGACTTGATTTATGGAAAGAAATTTATGTGGCATTAATAGTGGTGACAGTATATTTCTCTGCGCTTAAATTGTTTTGTGATGTGTCTTCATGTGCCTCTCGTAATCAAGAGGCTGAGGTTCTTCATGTAACTGAAGTGAAAAAACCAGCAGGATCAATATTATCGGACTTGACCTGTTCCATAGTAACAAATGTGACTACAAACTTAATTCTTCCAATATACAAAAGATTTTTTTGCATTTATCTTTCTTATACTTAAAACATAATCCCATAATTTGCATGATATCAATATATGTAAATTACAACAATGTAACTGTTGACAAATACTAATGTATTTTATTGGTCAATAAAATTGTGCAAAGTGGTATACTATACTCTGACCTGGGGTAGAAGTTTAGCCGATTTTGAATTTCTTCGAGCCATAATAATGATACGTATTATACTCGTATTAGAACCAAATTAAAATTTACAAAATGGTCCGTTAACCATGCTTGCTTACTCCCAATCTTTTCTTATAGAAAAAGATATACGAATATTCGTTTTAAGTTTTATACCTTCTAACACCCTGCATTGCAGCGCGCCCGGGCACTTTCCCCGCATCAATCGTCTTAATTCCGGACAAGAAAATTAAGATAAGAAAAAAGGTTTGTAGTAGTGACGAGACGAGGATGAGGACAAAGATAAATTGGGTTCGGTTCAGTTCAGGTTTCCGTTTTTTTCTTTTTTCTCTCCAATGAATGATAATCTCGCTTCAAACTATATCCACACCCGTCGGGCCATAATTTTATGTCCCATTGCGTCTGCCCCTCTCCATATTTAAAATTTTTGGGGCAGTTTTCGATTGTAAAAAAATACGATTTGTGTAGTACATGAAAATCCGAGATTTTTCTTGCTTGTCAAAATCCTCTTGGGTGGAGTGCAAAATAGAATCCATTTAGAATCCATAAAAATACAATGCGATCGCGTTTACTATACACAACTGATAAAGCTCGATTAATAAAAAACAATTTTTTGCCATTATTAATTTATTATATTGGGTTTAGTATACTTCACAAGGTTTGAATAACTGATCCTTTGATGAAAGGGCGGAGTTTTTCTTGAAAATGAATGGTTAAATAAAGGTCGTTTTCTAGACTCGTTCCGTTTCATTTCTGTTCAATGTAAGAACAAGAAGTGAATTATAAATTTCAAAATTATAAATATTAATTGGCAAAACTCTTTGATTTAACAAATAGCAGCATGTTTAAATCCACGAACAATGAACAATAATACTTGGCTAAAGAGAAGAAAAGCTTCACTTAAGTTTAACGAAATATTTATTTATTAACAGTTTAGTTATAAGGATGAAAATCAAATGTTGAAATCATATTACAAATTTTGTATCAATGGATGGAACAAATTATGCAGAATGCAGACGTAATATAAATATTTTGAAGGACGATTAAGACTGTCTTTCTTGACCTGTATATTAATAATCTCAGTTAATTGCCAGTCACGTTTATCCAAAACATATTCATGGTTCTATCATCAACCAAAATCGTCTCGTTTATTGAGCTCTTCATCAGAATTTATATATGTGTTCAGTAAGGTGTTTAACATATTTGGGACCAACAAAACTATATAATACGACATGGATGAAATGTTGGTGAATGAAATGATTGTTGTTATACAATACGACAATAATCGTGAATTAAACTATAAATAAGTATGCAATCGATCAAATTGCAGTTAGGGTTTGTGAATCTGCGTTGAAGGTAGCAGCGTAGGATTTAAAAATTTAAACTTCTCCATAGTTTAAAAAATTGTTTGAAATATAAGGTATTTTACAAGAATTAAATTTTCTCGACCCTTTTCCATTACAGTATTTTTAAAGACACTTAATATTTATACCAACGTGTACAAAGGATTCATGCGACCGTGCTTGTATGTTCGCACTTGTTGTCTACAAACACCCTCTTGCTTTTGTCATCCGACATTTCTGTTTCTTTATTCGCGGTTTAATAATTTGTGGTAACTATTGTGTGTAAAGTTTAGCTGCTGGTAGTTGATGCGTGGTTCAAAATACTTACCATTCCTTGCCGGATTTGCATACATACTTACACACTGCCTCATGCAAAACATTTCCATCCTCCAGGTGGGAATTTGTTGCCACTGAGAGCAACTCAATGGACAGCTCGTTCACTTCCTACTTCTTCTGGTAGTTGGTAGGATTAACAGAAAACGCAATTATCTATGAAGCCCCTTGTATAGAAATGTGATCGTTTTAATGTCAAGGAAACTTTTCCGACCTCAATGTAGATGTCGCAAAGATCTGCAATGTTCACTACAAATCCAGTTGTGTTTTATTTTATTAATAACCTCACCCTTGCTGTCATTGAGGAAACGGAATATCTTCGAGTAATTCTCCTGGCATGATTTGAACGCGAGGCTTGTGTAGCCGTTTATGATGGTATTGAGATGATTTCTCTGCAGCTTTCCAAACATATTCATGGTTTTGTGAATTGCAATGTTTTCATTCATTCGGAAGTTCACGAAAGTAAATTGTAAGAGTAATTCTCTCTCGCTTAATAATTTGCAGCTAGCAAAAATGTAACAATGTGTGAATTATATTGTATGACGCACATTATATAAAATAATCGATTCATATTCGCTACGGGTGGTCGTTTTAGGTAGGGTATCAGTAAAATACTTTATCAACTGCCAACATTAAAATTGTTAACAAGGGTATAATGGTATTTGTAATTCTACATTTATTGTTATTGTTTAAATGACAGCTGCATTAATATAAACTAGGGAGGAATATTCCAACAGGACATCATATGAGACCAATAAGTTTTTCGGCAGGACAAGTCATTTGACGTTGCGTTTTTGCGTAATAAAAGGTAATAAAAATTTGTTTCAAGTTTTTAGTAATTGATATTTTAGTGTCAAAGGTCGACTTGTAAAATGTTGATTGGAACGTTCTGACGGTAGAGACTCACCTTCACATATTTTAAAAAATAATTTAGTGCACAGTTTATACTGTCATATTTGAGGAAAAGTACATCTTTTGAATTGTGACAATTGCGAAAGCTTTACTGCGATAACATAGTTTAACGGAAAAATTTCTTACTTAATAATGTCAAGGTTCACCTCCCTTGTCGCCGTAGGCACTGCATACGTATTTAGAACTAAATTTTCGACCTTGATTTTTTAAAGAATAGCATAAATTTATGTCGGCATGGGCTATGGGTTCATCTCAGGTTCGCGGAGATTTTGTTAATGATTCTTAACTTCGGAGCAAATACACACTCCGGTTGTACTCGTCGTCATCTGTCACTTCTTTATATTTATGTATGGGTAACCTTCAAAATGTAAATAATCAAAATTATTTGTGAAAATTGATCAGTTCAGATTCCTTAAATTTTATTTTATTTAAAGTGTAGCTTCTGAAATCCGATATTTTTGGTTACTTGCAAAACTACTAAACTTTGTTATTGTCCAAATATCCAAATCTTCAAAAATGATACTACATGAAACTTTTACGTGGACAATTATCTTGAGAAGAACTGCATATTTGGTGTCGTTCTGCTCTCCATGAAACGCGCTTCCTCAATGCAGCAGAAATAGACTTTACTGAAAGTAAATACGTTTACCATTTATTAGCAAGTCAGACACCATCATCACCCACTACAGAAAACTGAACAATTGATTCATATGAGACTTACGGAAGCAACGACGGTTAGGAAGCCGTTACGTTTAGAATTATGATGACTCTACATGTTGTACGTCTTGTTACAATACAATTTATGTAGTAAATGAGAATCCGAGATTTTTTTTGCTTGTCTAACTCCTCTTGGATGGAGTGAAAAATAAAATCCATTTAGAATCCATAAAAATACAATGCGATCTCGTTCACTATAAACAACTGATAAAACTGGATTAATAAAAAAGCAATTTTGTAGCCATTATTAACTTATTATATTATACTTCACAAGATTTGAAAAACTGATCCTTTGATGAAAGGGCGGAGTTTTCCTTGGAAATGGATGGTTAAATAATGGTCGTTTTATAGACTCCTTCCGTTTCATTTCTGTTCAATGTAAGAACAAGAAGTGAATTCCGAATGTGTATGAATTATTTTCATCTACTCAGGATATGTATAATTTGATTATTCAGTGTAATTTGCTTGCTTCAATATAATCAATAGTCATTATATATTAAATATTGAGTGAATTTTAGACGAATCTGTAATGAACAATTTTCCTTTAGGGAACCGTGTGCTTTGAAGTGCCGTGAATCTTTGCCGTATTGTGGTAAACAAATGGGTGTGGTGCTTGCCATTCAAGCTTCTAGACGGCGCCACCTTTAATTTTCTCTCGTTTCTTTTAACTGAGAGGCTTGTTGACGTTTCTCAAACTTGTCGTTTGTAAAACTGACTTCTACATTTTATTAAGTTTGGGATTTAATTAAAAACAAATTCGACCCTGAAATATAATTTTGCATATTTGATTATGGAAACCAACTCGCATTTAAATCAAATAATTCTTTAAGCCATATTTAATTGAATTCTTAATTTATGTTGGTAGAATAGTAGAAAATTTTATTTTTCCTTTAACACCATGACCCTCGCGTAGAGAAAGATTGATTTGCATATAAAAGTGCCATGCCTCCATAAATTCTTCTAATATTAGTCCGATGTCGCATCTAAATATTCTAGGTATTTAACATCGCGTGTGATTCACACGGTGTGAATGTTGAAAGAAAATCAAGTTTACTCAATGTATAAGTAAACCGATGTTGTAAAGTACATATGAATAAATCAGTGTTTAATTCATAATTGTATTTGATTGTCCAACTCATCTAAGTAAGAAATATTTTTTTTACACTTTAAAATTATTCTATTTTGCTTTCTAATTTAACCAATAGAGATATTAATTTATAACTGGGAAAAAGTGCAAATTTTACTATTATAGCATGGAGTCATGTTATGGACAATCCGTATTAGACAATAATGCAGGGGTTCAGTGGCCAGTATTTGCAAAAGGTGGTCAGAATTAAAATTTCTCTACCCTTATTCCATTAAAGTAGTTTTGAAGTATTGAAGTCACTTATATTTATACCAACATGTACTAAGGATTCATGTGACCGTCCCTGTAAATTTTTGATTGTTGACTACAGACAATCTCTTGCTGTTCTCATCCGACGTTTCTGTTTCTTTATTTGCGATTCCATTTAAAATGTAAATAATTTGTGATAACTATTATATGGAAAGTTTAGCTGCTGGTTGTTGATGCGTGGTTTGAAATAGCCACCATTCCTTGCCAGATATATGTATATGTTTTTACACAACGCCTCATTCATGCAAAACATTTCCATCCTCCAGGTGGAAATTGTTTGCCATTGAGAGGAACTCAATGGACAGCTCGTTTACTTCCTGCCTCTTCTGGTAGGATTACCAGAAAACTCAATTACCTCCCAAGTGTAGACATGTGATTGTTGTAAGGCAAATGAAGCTTTCCCGACCTCGATGTAGATGTCGGAAAGACCAGCAATATTCACTACGAATCCAGTATGTTTTATTTTATTCATAACCTCGCCCTTTCTGTCATTGAGGAAACGAGGAATACCTTCGAGTAATTCTCCTGGCACGATTTGAACGCAAAATTTGTTTAGCCGTTTATGATGGGGTTCAGATGATATTCTTTGCTGCTTGACGAATCCCTCTGTGATTTTCTCAAAAAAGATTTATGTATTAACAACTTTCCGAAAGCTACTATATAGTAACATATGTAGTCACTCGTTGACTAATTAAACTAATTTTCAGCTATCACAAACGTGACAATGTGTGATCGGCATAGTATAACACACATTACGTACCAAAATTAATTTATACTCGACACATATTGCTGTTAGAGGTAGGGTATCGGTACTTTATATTATGGGCTTCAGATTACATATGGAGAACGAATTGATCTCCGTAACTGACAAATATCAATGTTATTTATTTGTCCTTATTCACGAACTCTATCTTCAATTTGGTATATTATACTTATACTTCATGTTTCATAGTGCGAACAATAGATATATATGAAGCATAAGTTGTAAGACTACAGTTTAAAAAAATTACAAAACAGCAATACATGCATCGTTAGTTGTATTTTGCCGTAATCTTTGTCACATTCGTCAGAAGTTTGATCTTTACACATGTTTCAAATTATTTCCCCACTCTATATTAGTCGTATCACGAAGAAGTTTTGACTTGTTGATCCTTTGCTCTTAAAACTTCGCCTCACTTTCAGCCAGGGTTATCGCGTTATTTATCTATTTATCTATCTATCTATCTATTTATCGCGAATCCGCGTTAAATGTAGCAGCGTATGATTTAAGAATTTGGACTTCTCAATAGTAAATTTTTGTTAGAAAATGTGTGCTTCTCTATATTATGTATGTAGCAATGAATTAAAATAAGGAAAGTGTTACCGAGAAATGTATGCCTGGAAAAAAGTTGCAAACACATACAACATTACAATATTGAGTCAGTCATATTTATATTCCTAGTAGGTGAAATATTCTATCAAAATTCAGGCTCAAGATTAAATTGATGAAGTATTCAAAACATCTTAGTTTGGGGGTACTCAAAACTAACTGCATTACATGAAGTAATCAAATATTACTTTTTATCATTGAAGGTGATAGGTAAATGTTTAAAGATTTCAATTTTCCTAACATCAAATTCAGCAAATTAGGATTAGTACTGCAGTTGGGTACTTTGATCTATATATTTAAATAAACTATCTTATTACATGAGCAGTTCTGGAAGAATTAATTGCGTACATGTTATGGTTTTCGTTGAATGCAGTGACTTTCTCTATTAAATCAAAAACAAATTAATTTGTAGACTTAAAAAATTTAGAATGATAGTATTCAACTAACAGAATGCTCAGAGTTTCCTTCAGTCCTTGTCTAAACAAGCAAAAATAAAGTTTATTATAGGGGGAACGTGATTATGAGGGATTGTTGCAACACGCAAGAGAAAATTGCTGCTTTCACAATTTTTTATATATTTTTTCCTCTAACTTCGCGTTAAATTCTGTCGGCCGGTTAAATCGCGTGTTGTTTCTTGTAGAACATTACAATCCAGAATTTCTGTTGCTTGTTTAAATTATGTTTGGTGGACTGCAAAACAAGCATTCATTTCGATTTTAGAAGGGAATTTGTTTAAACACTTTTATCACAGAATAGTTTTTACAAACTACGATGAAACATTTGTACACTATAAACAGATGGAAAAACTCAGTTAAAACAGGCGACGTTTTAGTCGTTATTAATATAATAAATTGCATGTCTCCGCATTATTTGAAAATTGATCATTTGCAAAGAAGATGGAGTTGCCCTTAAATATTGGGATTCATCAAAATTAAACCAATTGACGGAGTGCTAAGTTAATAGTTTTTAATTTGATGCACCTTTGTTGAAGAAAACTATATACCCATGAACATATTTGAATTTTTGTATTTTCAGTAACGCGATAAATAAACTCACAGGGCGCTTAAATCAGAGAGGTGTCTTTGCATCTAGTCCCAATCTGGACCCATTTGATAAAACTAATGAAGTTGCTAACCATCAGCTTAGGATATTCCTTCTTGATTAGATCATAAATGGTGGAGTATCTTGTGAATTCCTACAATGGTTGACTGTGACTATCCATATTTGTGCCCATTGTCATCTTTCTGTAACTTGGAATTTCAGTATGAGGCATTTAATAAATATTGCGTGATTTTGCTTTTCTTGAAACAACTCGTCGCAATAATTAAGGTTCAATGTTCATTAGTACCGGAGTACCTTTGTACTGCTCCTCTAACTCCTCCAGATCAAAGTTCGTAATTCGTCACAGGTTTATTTGGTTTCTGTCCGGTGCTTTTCTTGTGTTAGTCATTAATTCACCTACTGAGCTAGTTATAAAAATATTGATGTGGATATCAAGCGCTTCCGCTTTTCGATTGTAGCCCAGTATATTTAGTTTGAAAAATATGCTATGAATAAGGCTCTCCGAAATCCTATTCATTACAAATTTCAACATTTTACCTTCATACTTACAATTAATGCAAATTTCAAATATGTTAATTTTGCAGCTTTAAAATTTCTTTCGTAAAAATACATTAGTGGTAATAGCCGGCATGAAATGTCCTCTTACGGAAGGACATGAATGGCCGCCAAAAATTAATTGCAATATGCATTGTCTTTAAATATTGAAATGCAGGATCCAATCAATTTTATAACACAGGAGTAAAATAATACTGTTGAATGAGCGTAATATAAACCTATATCGCAATATATCCAATGTAGTGATAATTGCAATAAAATCACGACAGACATGCCAATTTTGGTGATGCCTCTCCTTTTTCAATGTACGAAAATAGGACAGGAGAAGAACATTTTTTAATATAGTACGGATCATTGTACTGTTGTGTTGTATTAGTATACTTCTAATAAAAATGTTTTGCGATGTTTTTCATGTAACCCTTGTAATAGAGGTTCTACATAACTTTTGCCCACTTTCAGTCAGATGCTTTGCCTCATAAATATAAAAAAGCTGTGCTATTAAGTAATTTTTAAGAATGGATTTGATACAGTAGGCATTTATAAATTTATTAGTTGTGCTAATATCAAAGAAACATGTAACCAGTTATTCAACTTTGAACTGTTGACCCTTGGACTGTTGATTGTTTCACAATGTAATGCTATTTGATTAAAAAAAAGTAATATCATGTTATTCAATCGCTCCGCATAACTTAACACAAGGTCCTAAACTTTTGACTTTAATTTGACTTTAACTTTTATTTGAGGTCTAATAGGAAATTACTAATTACTGTATTTTTAAAAATTTCCTTTAACATTTAATATACATTATTTCATATTTCATCTGTATTGATCAATCTCTATAAAGACCTGTCATCCAGTTAATGGATACAAGTTGATAAAGGCACCAATCCTTAAAGTGTAACTTCGCAGACCTGCATATTTCGTAAAGCAAAAAACATAAATCGTCACTCAAAGTAACGGTTCCAAGTAAATTCACACAGTTGCGCAATGCTAATTCTAGCGCTTCGAGAATGCTGTCGTAAATGATTAAAAAGAATGTTATACAATATTTTTAAAATATATGTATATAGACCTTATATAGACGTTAAATTTTTTAAAACAAATATTATGACTAACTCATTGAAGACAAAAGTGAGTTGAAAACGATGAATGTCAAAATTGCTAATTCTTACTAAAAGTTGTCAAACATGGACGATGGACGCTAGTCATAAACAATTATCTAATGACTAGTCCTTTAACAAAGTACTCGATTGTCTGATTACCTGTTTGTATTTCACTCTCAACTTCTCGTTGGTGTTTTTAATTCAGTCAAACCATGAATATCAATGTGACAGTGATACATATGTGACATGCGGGGAAAAGTGTTTACTCTCTGTATCTTCCTATTACGGCGTCGATAATTTAATAGTTGGGAATTGCGTTTCCACTATTAAACGGTTTTCTTCCTTCAATGTAAGAAGTGACGAAAGGTTCATGTTTTAATTGTGTAGTTCGTCATATTGTGTTGCAAATGATCTAAGTAACGGATGGGCTAAGTTAGGTAGATAGGGTCAAAGCATCGAACATTTTCTCAGTTACTGTCGTATAGCATTTTGATATTCGGTGAATGATTACGTACAGTTAACTTCACAGTAGATGAGAAAAATCATAGTAGCCAAATGATATTTGGAAGTGTCTGCTTACACGTCGTGTCTAAAAGTGAACGATAACCATATTATTGCCGTTTTGAGCTTGAAGGAGGTATAAATAAAGTTAATGTAGAAATATTGTTAGGAATGGTTTATGGCTAACTAGAAACATGTCTGGTTGTACCTACATAAATTTTGAATTAGTCAACATGTCGCATTTTTGTCCATGATATTTTAATTAAAAAATGCATTAGAGAAATTATTGACGGACACTGTACAATGTATGACGTAACTAAAATATTACTCAATGTAGAAGTAATTGTTTAGCAGAACAAAATTTACATTTATAACAGAATTGTTTAAACATACTCTCAAAAATTGACTTTGTTGAAGCTAGATTGTCCTTCCCGTGAATGCTTCTCAGATGCAGCCGGTATGCCTTTTTTCCTAGTGAACTTACCCTCCATTGATCGATGACTCCGTCGTTCTCACGTATTCGTATACTATCTGATTCTGCGGATTGAACCATTCCCTAAATGTATATATTTAATTATATACTCAGAGCTTCTCAAACCTAATTTAACAAAATCTAAGCGAATTGGGCGATGTCAGGTTTGAATTCCATTCCGAAGGCGGAAGCTGGTGGATTTTAATTTTAATTTTGTATTGCTAAGAATTCATTCAGCGTCTTACGATTCTGTCCAACACACTGAATTAGGCTCTATTTGAAATACCATTCTTCATTGTAGTGATTCTGGTGTTTGATTTATTTTCATACTATCATTTATTAAATGCCTCCAGGAATCTGTTTTTATTTTTTATTTCTTTACAAGATAGTTGCTGTGTTGTTCTATTAAAGTGTAGGTTCAATATTAAAATCGAATATTGGGTTTATATTAGATGTCTGTGATGTGACCCATATAATATGGGCCATATCTGATATAATGGTAATTGTAAACTGATATTTGATTATAATTGTTTGCTTAAAAAGAACAATTCGATTTTAAACTGATTAATTGTTGCCCTAGGGTGCTACGCTAAGATTGGTTATTCTGTTGTACCATTTTCTTTATTTTTTCATTTCGATCGGTAAATAATTAAATACGTGGTTTTGAATGTAAACTTTTGTTAAAATGTTACACAATTACCGTATTCTCTTACAAATGACAGTACACTCTCATGATGTTACCTACCGATGATATATTTTAATAGAGGCAATTGCTATGATTGTGTTACCTTAAAATTGGACAAGGATTGAATCTTTCCATCGTTAGAAACCCTACTGCTGGGGAAGAATAATAGTATAATAAACTTTACCAGAATACGTTTCCTTGTCGATATTGATTTCTCCAACCCTTATTTTAACATTTCTTCAAGTTCATTACAAGCACCTAAATCAACCGAGCATTTGTTTGCTAGTTTCTTGCAACTTGCAGAATTTAGCTACATACTTTGTACTTACGTACTTTGTAAGTAACTACAGTTACTTACTGACTTGAGAGATTCCTCGCTAAGGGAACACTGCTCCGACCTATTTTCTAAAATCCTATGACTATTTTCGACTGGCTGATCAATTAATCTTTAAGGTATATAGGTATGCTCAAAGTTCAATGTAAAGGTTAAGATTTGGTATAGAAATAATATTAACATCGAATCTGAAAAAATAAACCTTCAAGACTTTTGTATAACAGAATAATGTAAATACCCAAAGAAAATTTACAAACAATCACGAATCTTTTAAAATCCAGAAGCAGTAGTTATTGATAAATGGGAAACCAATTTAGTTTTTAGTCTTTTGTTTCTTGATTGTGTTTCGTAGACATTACGTGACATTAATATGCAATTCTTTACAAAGTAGTATGACATTAAAATACACTCGAAACAAAAATAATGTAATCTACTATGTCTAATCTAATCTATACTAATCTACTATGTACATATTTCTGTGAGTAGATTGGTTTGTAAATATTCATTCCGTCTTTGCAGTTGTCCTAATATTTGTGTTTGGTTTAATTATTCCTCGATTATTATAATTGAAAGATGATTATATGATAATTATTGGTAACCTCTTCATCATTTTGCAGCAGCAGGGAAGTGTTTCTGATAAACACAATCAAATACGTCATTGAGTTTCATAAAAGCAGTTCCAGTTTTGAATCGTTTCTTGAAATAAACCCAAATTCTAAAATGCAGAAAATGCAGACAGGAATTCTCTGGCCGTATTAAACCGGCGGTTTTGCTTACAGTTCTATAATTTACCGGATATTTTGATAGGTATAGGTTTTTTGTATTGTATGTATATTAAAATTAGCTTTCTCAAGTCCTAATATTTATTTCTTTATTTATTAATATTCATCAAGAAACCCAATTTTACACATCACACAAATGTATTACACGTTATACAAATGAAATTGACATAACT
>VYYJ01003318.1:0-17060 GCA_021029165.1 Cyphoderus albinus | reverse complement strand
AATTATCTTTATGCTTTTCTTCCCAAGCAAAGTGGCGATGGCGATGTTCTGTACAAAATGGATATTGTGATGTGATGCGAAAATCCTCATTTTACGACATGTTCAAAAACATTTTCTTTTTTGCACCGAACGTACATAAATATGCACATAAAACACGCAAGTCCTTGTAATATGTACATTTTTGCAAAGAAAATTTGGTAATAGAATTTCTCACAAAACCCTAATTTCCATCAACATGCCAATAATAAATGGTATACAATTTTTGCCAAGCTCACACTTATCTAATGATTGTTCCGCACTTAGAAGAAAATACTAAAACTCCATTAGGAAAAATGTTTGTCATGTTTCAACGTGGCCTATACACACAATGTTGCGATTGCATTGTTGTGAAAAGATCCCACCCTCTTATTTCAACAAAACTCGACATGCGTGCTTTTCCATTCTCTACGGTTATTATTACACATAAAGAGGCAGTAATGAACTATTTGAATGACAGGGGTAAATTAAATTTTTGCAACTGCTGACAAAATATTGTGCTACGTGTGGAAGTGTGTAACTGAGCAGACACGCTTAAAGCGGAGTGGAAATTAAAAGGAGTAAAAATGCCTCGTATTTACGATTTTAATATGTCAGTTTGCAAATTTACAGCTCTAAAGTGGCACTATTCTCTTTCGTGGAATACCTATCCCCTTGAAACATTGTTTGTGTGAAACTTCATAAAATAACTTTTGGAAGGCTGAACAATAAAAGTTAGTCGGGTATGTATTGTATTTTATGGGATTTTTCGAAAGCATCACATCATATCACCATCACCTGTGCCCATTAAACAAAAGTGAGGATACCTTCAAGAGAAAATTATGATTTTTATTATTGGTTACGTTACGTTACACAGATACCTTCTGAAAAAGTTATTTATTACGCTCTATCCCCAGCCAGTGAGTAATCCAAGGAACTCGTAAAAATTCTAAGTGCCGTATGGCAAACGTGCTGAAACTGAAACTATGTTTACAATCTCAATAACGCCCATCATTGTTTGTGATAAAAATACGGCCCAGATGTAGTCAAACGGGAAAGAATCACATCTACAAAACCATAAACCACACCTCAATGGAAATTGCCAATTGTGCATAAAACTCACAAAGGAACATTTTATAGATTTGGGTAGTCATATTTTATTTTTCTCGTTTGCAAATTACCTCCCGCACCTATACATTACATTTACACTGCGAATGGAAATGAAACATTTGCAAAAATGTTTTAAAAGTCTTCTTTTGTAGCTACTGTTTATGACCGAATTTTTATTATTGCTATTTACGGTTTAACGAATACCGAGGCTTGAGAATAGCATTTTGTGAATAGTTTGGAAATTAATAATCCGAAACACTTGCTAAATGAAATAATATTTTTACGACATTTTTTCTACTACACTACTGACGAACCATTGTCAGAAGAGAAAAAAACAATTTTTCCTTCGCTGCCTTCCATTTCTATCGTCAATTAGCAGTATCCTGTTTGAAGTAGTGAGCTGAGCCAAAATTGTTTTTAGTTGTGTCGGTTAGACACATTCATAATTTTTATTAGCATTTTGAAAGGTTTGCATAATAACATTTTATTTTAGCTAGTGAAGCCATCGCAGCGCAGCGACACATCAACTTCGACAATACTAGTTGTTATCAACAAGCACCACAGCACACATTTTAGTTGATTTTTATTATTAGTCAGCAGGTGAGAACAGCGTGTCTGTTCATCTACATTTTCGACGCGACATTAAAAATTCCAACGAAATACGAAATGTGCGCAACATTGTATTTAAAAATTTAAGTGGCTACATGTCGAGCTCCATTATTCAATTTATTTCCCAAGAGCACTTAAAAAGGGAGGTTTGATGACTTGAAAGATCACCTGCCAGGGCCACCAGACCAAATGAAATTGCAAAGTAGTGCTTTTATATATTTACGAAAGGCCGCTTCGTATTTTAGATTTTATAAGAGAGGTGGTCCCATAATATCAAATGCACCAACCAAAATCACTAAAAAGAACAAATAAAAATGTGCATTGTATTCTCGTCGTGAGTACGAAACCTTTTTCACTGAAGTGAATACCGTATCTGATGAGATGAGTCTATCTATTTACATATCCTCAAATCCTCCAATCCCGTAATAAACTGCGGCGACAAAATAAAATATTTTTTCAGCGGATTTGCAACCATGTTTTTCTTCTTCACGCTCACTTGACGCTCTTTTAACCATTTATTTTTGCACATGTGCTGTGTGCGGGGAGCAGAGAGAAAAATGCAAATAAATACATTTGTTTCACAGTGATGAGATGAGACTGATGAGTTGTCTACAGCAGAAACAGACCGGATTTTTCTCTCCTTTCCCTGTCAAGACTTTCAGACATCAAGTTATGTTTCATCAGTACTAGAAGTTGCGAGAAAATATTTTTTTCGGAATTACCATCGACAAAAAGACAATAACGTTTCCAATAAAAAATGTTTTACGAACAACAACTCTTTTGTCGTTGGCAGCCAAGAATTGATGTAATGCAATGTGAATAAGGGATAGTGCAAACTTGACAAAATTGCGCTGCGAAGAAATTTTTCTTGGTTTCACTCAAGTAAATATAAAAAATCAGCGGATTAGCTGCCTGTGTGTGGTACATGGAGAAAATGTGTAATCATGCGAGTAAAAGACGGAATGGAGATGATAGAAGAATCGAGGCTGATGAGAACTCTATTTGCCAAGAAGTGTCTGAAAAATAAGCTACCTCTTTAAAAATGTAAAATGAAGCGCGGAGCGGTACGAAAAGGCGAGCAAATAACAACATTATTATTATTATTACAGTTCGTCGTCTCGAACTAAAAATAAGAGAAAAAATAAGTGATGTGATGTGATGAGGAGAAGAGGTGCTAGAAGATAGAGATGAAAGGTGGGAAATAGTGCAAATCCAAAATGTGTATGCAGACCAAGGAGCGAGTGAAATAATTTAATGAAAAGCCGACAAACCGACAAAACCTTGGAAAAAGCACTTTTTACAGTTTAAGTCGGAGAAAATAGGAAAAAAGTTTATTTATTTATTTATTTGCTCATCCTTCACTCTTTTGCCTTGTTTACTAGCTCGCCTGTTTGTTTTCTATCAATGTATTATGTAATAAAGTAAGTAAGTAAATACTTCACTCCACTTACTTCGTTTCGTATGGCGAACTTGTGCTCGTAATGAACATGATCATCTCTTTTCTTGCCAAATGTTTTTTCTTGCTGACGGACGATATCCTCTCGTCATGACGGTTTCACTTCTTTTTCTTTCTCTCTTTTTACTGTTCTCCTTACTTTTGCTCACTCTTCATCATCACACGCATGAAATCTTCATGAGGAAGAAAAAAAATACTTGTCGAGCTCATTGTCGGTGATTTCGGTACTCTATCACATCTCTCAGACTTCACATGCCATACATAACATAACAAGGCCTCTGTGCTGTGTTCCGTTACGAAACGAAATCGAGTACACACACAAAATACAAAGAAGAGAAACACAGAAAAAAATGATGAAGAGCTTAGAGAAGGAGTAGTGAACGTGTGGAATTTTCTGATGGCTCATTTCTGATCTACATGACTTGAAGTATAATCCCTTCGTTTGACTGCGAAGCAGCAGCAGCAGCAGTTTGGCAATGTGCGAGCATGGCACACACTAACTTTAATTTACTTGTTCACATCATTCCTTCATCTTGAGCGAGGAAGAAAAAGAAAGAGATCATTTTTTCCTCGGTGTGTGTACAGACACACCACCACCACCATAATAATAATGAATGACTGACTGACTTTCTGCTCTCTAAAAGTCTCCGGCAGTAGTAACTCAAGGAAACGGGAAAAAGAAGAAAAGTAAAGAATTCATTGGAATTCAGACCACACAAACTGAAGCAGAGTCACTCAGAGTGAGAGAAACACTCTCCCTCTCATCTCGCTCTCTCGGTTCACTTACTTCCTAGTTAAATTATCGTTTTTACTGCACCATGAAGAAGGAGAGAAAATAGAGGAGAGGAAAAGAGAGGAATGATGAGAAACTGACTTCATTTCATCTTCATCTTCTTTTTAGTCGCTTTCATAATGAAATGGAAATGACCCGGGATGCTTAATTTAGTTCACATTTCAGCTCCTATCTTGATATACATATCGACACAGGAATTTCTCATGAGCTCGTTTTTTAGCCTAACTTTTAGATGTAGAGATGATGCGGGCTTTCATTGAAATGAATTGCTACTTCTTTCTCAAAAAGAAGATGCGTGATTGCCTAATCACGCTTTTTAGTAGTGAAAACTTTGATGAAGAGATAAGAAGTTCACTTCACATTTTTTACCGCACACACTCATTTAAATTTTACTTGTACCACGCATTCGTACGTAGTAGTAGTTAATAAGGCAGCAATTCTTAAGGGAAAGAAGTTGAACTCAATCTGTCGCCTTACCTGTCAAAATCGGTGAGTCGTGACGAATCTCTGAATCCTTTGGCAAATGGGTTGCTGTCTATCTTTAGCTTGGTTATCTGGAAGAAAACATTATGTTCCAGCAATTAGTACGTTACAAGTAAGCGTGAATTTTAAAGAAGCAGCAGTAAATATACGGAAAGCAGGACAAAAAATAGCGGAAACAATAGTGGCAGTGTGAAATAAATTCATGTTTGGGTTTTCCTCTTGTTAATGAAATTAGCGAAGATAAGACAAAAACATTTTTGTCTTAGTTTCTCGTTCTTATTTAAATTAGAATCATTCTGCATTTTTCTAACTTTATTTTCGCAGAACGTCTGAGGGAAAAGATTTTAAAGTTCTCTAAGTTAATTGAGCCTTAAAACACGACTTTTTCAGTGCATTTACATGACTCAAGATAGATGAAGTGAAACCGCCTTTCTACAACCCAATTCTCTCCTCTCCTCCTTCCCAATTTTTCTTCCTGCGTCCGCGAAATACGAGAAAATCTATGTCGTTCGTGGTAGAAAACAGGAAATATGAGAAATGCAGTGTTGTTCTGTAAGTACATTTGACTCAATGACTGCCACGACATAGTTAACTTAAGTAAGTAGGATGCACCTACCTCATCATAAACTAAACACATATCCTTTTCGAAGATTTTTTTTTTCAGGGGAATGCAAGATAAAAAATGCAACATCTTCTCTCTTCTCTTCCTTCCTATTTTTTTTCTCTGCCTTCTTACCATGTCTCTTGCGCAGAACTTCATGGGTGGCCTTATTTGCCTCACAGCAATCATAATTAAAATTTGAGCTTCAACACTGTCCCAAGCGAAAGAAAACTCGCAAAGACATGTGCTGTTCTTTTGCTAATTCAGATTTCCTCTGCCTGCCTGCTCCTAACTGCAAGACCCCCTCCATTCTGCCTAATTACCAAATCTGTGTAAGAATGGTCGTGGAACAAGAATTTTTGTGCACACTCTCGGAGTGATTTTTATGTGTGAGGGAAGAGAATGTTTTTGTGAAATTTGCCTAATCAAGTTACAAGCAGAATAATATGACTCATTGCCAATGAACATGCAAAGTTAACTCCTCCGGTGGGAAATACTTTTAATTGGTAATTATTGAGCACGGTTTCACATTCGCATTTTCCTGTCAAAATGGGAAGAAACCCCAATATTTACATTCTCGAACAAATAAGAGTTTAAAAGGTCACCAGTTTGTTACTCAAAGTAGTCATTTCCGTTACTCCTTATTTATTATTGCTGCCATAATTTAAACCAAAACAAATGCTCAATGCGAATACATTCATGGGTCAAATGTGACACTTCATTACAAACAATTAAAATCCGTGATCGGTGTTCGTGTTCATACATGACTAATTTGCTCCTGTCCTCAATTTCCAAGTGGTCATCAAACTTATCGTTTTATTGCTTTGCAGGGTTTTGTAGGTTCAGAGGAACTCTACTAACGTTAAAAGATACCAGATACAACGAATTGATTCATGAAGAAAGAGCGAAAAGACAAAACCAAAGAAAAAGGCAATTTTGTAAATGTACATTCCGAGAAGTCGTGTTTACAAGAGTTATAAATGTCTTTTTGGGAACTTTTATGAATGTGTGTAGTATTATCGCTTAACAGCTTTGAAAACGCCTTAATAATCTTCTCTTTCTTTTACACATACATAAGAATGGTGAAACTTTCTGAAAATTGTCGATGTGTGTGGACTCGTTATGGGCTTTATAGATTTATTGTGACTGTCAACCAAAAGGTAAACATAGAGTAATAATAATAACAATAATAAAAATAAGGGAAAAATACCGTAAAACAAGTGTAGAACGAACACTTAAAAAGTGTCATAATAAACGCGTTTCAAGTACCTGAACAATGAATTAGTGGATGCACACAAGATGATTTACAACTTATCTTCGACTCAGGGCATTCATCCAAAAAGTGATGCATTATCCCTATCCTTTACATTTAATTGTCTAGAAGTACAAACAAACAACAATGATAAATTCTGTGAGCCTTACGACGATTAAAATAAAAGTATTTAGGCTCTGAGCCCCTTTAGCTTTGTTTGTGGTGCTCACTGAATGAATGAATGTGGAATTATTATTTATAACTAGCTGCAATGCAACAAAGAAGTTAATAGTATCGCAATCGGTCAATTTTCAGACCCTTGTGTTGACAGGTTTTACCTAATCCCTTGACCAATAAATTATGGCGTTATCATAAAAATACAGTGATTTGTATACACAATGTACACAGTTTATTTTCATAGTTAAACGCCATTTGACTGAAATCATTTCAGAAGTGAGTTTTTAACAGGAACAAGATAACCGGTTAGGACAGTGATTTTCTAAATAGGAAATTGATGCACCTTTTTCGGTTTTCGTAGTAGAATTATTCTTGAAACGTCTAAAGTCAAACTAATGTAAGTATCAAAAAGGCTAAAAATGCACGGTTATATTTTATTTGACCACGTGAAAAACAACAAAGAAGCAGGAAAAGTGGAAGAGAAGCCATTTTATTTTTATTACAGAATATGGAGAACTTACCAATTGATTTTGGTAGGCCGTAACAGCAGTGAAGACGGTTTCCGGGAAAATATAAGTCCGAAATTTCTCCGAGTCCAAGTCAATATTCGTTGTGGTTGGGACGATGCCCTCCCTCCATTTGATGAGATGTACTCGCGGTTGGTAACGATGCATCGAGTTTAGAACAATCTGCAAAGGATGTAAAAAATATGATTTTAAACGAACGCTTGATTGGCGTACACATTCTAGTCGGTTGTCTATTCCATTTCGTTGATTGTTAAAGTGGAATATTTACATGATATGATACAATATCTTGCTACTTTAAAAATAAAAATGAAAAAACACAAGACTATTAGATTTTGAACCGAAGTTTTTGTTGTTCTGTGTTGTATTATGCGGTTAGATGAATCAGGATTTAGAATTTAGAACACTTTTTTATATTTTCCCTGCTAACAATAAGAAAAATGTGGTGCATGTAAGTAACATCTTTTTGTATCATCATGATATTTCCATCCAGAAACCAAGGACCACCGCATTATTTTAAGGAAGCCTGTGGGTAACAGCTTGTCTCCATTTAAATATTAAGGTTTACGGTAGTGTTGTGCTGTTGCTGTTATCCACATATTTCTTGCTTCGTGGCTTCATACTTGACGAGTTAGTCACGGCAGTATATTAAAGCACGTCACTTCATTTCATTGTTCTTGTTTCTTGTTATCTATTCCCCCGTCAGAAAACTGTTATACACATTCTGGGAAAACTGGGCAAGAACCACAGCCACAGCAAATAAAACACAAAATGTAAAACTCTATCTAAATAAATATTATATTTATCCAGCATGTGCAGCAAACAGTCTAAATTGTCCACAAGTGGAATGTACACAGCAGAACAGAGCAGAATTTCATTTTTACTCTCATTTCAATAAAGTTGTCGTTGGTTTTCTGGTTTCCCCTTATTCACATCACATCAGCTTTCTACTATCTACTAGTAACAAACACAAAAATCTGACAAAATTCTAAAGATTTTTTTCCTTTCTCTGACTGAGCCAAAACATGGAGAAAGCTAAAAGTACATGAATGAAAAGCAATGTGCGCATTCGTCTGTGCTCACAATCACAATACATTCTGTGTTTTTATGTTTTCGCCCATTTCATTTTATTTTCTGTAGTCGCTCTTTCTCCATGTATGATTATAATAACTTGTACGTATTTACTCTACTTTTTCCAGTTCTGGTGCCAAAAAAAGTTTCTCGCCCGACTGTCTCCTTTCGCTTGTTCTTTGGTTAACATGCACAAAAAAGTGAAAAGTTTATCAAGTCCTTTTCAGAAAACATACATTTGTAAATAAAGAGTAAACAGATTTGTTTTTTACTCTTGCATTGGAAAATGTGCTCGTGTCAAGAGTTATAAAAAACGAAAAACTTTCTTGTTGCAAGAAGAACAAGAGTATTAGTAAGATGGAAATGCTTTGAGAACTTCAATTCACATTTAATATAAAAAAGGATTTTTTCTTCCTTCTTCGCATTTCAATGGGAAAAGAGAAGCGTAAAGAGTAAATACATAAAAATAAGTAGGAAGAAGAACACGAGTACAAAGTACTTTTTGAGATTTATCGTTACGGCCATCCACACCCTAAACAGGCGAAATAACGGCTTTTAACCAGAAACGGCGGTAGTATCATCATAATAACATTCCATGTAACAGATGATACAACCTCAATTTATTTCCTGGTTGTATGCACGTAAACCCATTGTAGTTGACTAGTTAGCAACTTTAAATTTAAAGCAGGCTCAAAGTGAACCATACCGAAAATAAGAGCAATACCAGTTGCAGCTCACTCTTTTGTAGGCTTACTTGTATTTGTATCAAGAGCGTAAAATTAAAATACCTACCGCATACCAGTTTTAAGAAGGCAAGGACCGACTTGTAAAACTTCCTTCTTGAAATGAATGAATAAAGCGTCAGATCAAAATGAAACTTTTGTTTTACTTTGTAAAAGAATGTGTGTAAAGTAATAAAAATAGAAATAAATATTACAGTGAAAAAATGTATCAAAGTACCTATGTATTTATATTTGCACATCGCACATATTTCACGTGCACTTGACAAAGAATGTTTTGCACAAGTGGAGCATAATAAATAACGGAGGGACACTAATATTACAGTGAAAAAAATGTATCAAAGTACCTATGTATTTATATTTGCACATCGCACATATTTCACGTGCACTTGACAAAGAATGTTTTGCACAAGTGGAGCATAATAAATAACGGAGGGACACACAGCGGGATCTCATTCACATGCATATTTTTATGATTTTATCGGTTTCAGTCTCTCATAAAAAATGTACACTTCACTTGACTTCCTTCACCAGTCACAACCTCACAGCAATGGGCTCAACAAGAAGATGACGAAGAATTATAAGAAGGAATGCCAAAAATAAATAAGTGAAGTAACCTAAATTATAAATACAGAAAAAGTCAGACAGACGTTGAGTCAAGCAGAAGTCGATACTTTCGTAGGTGGAGAAAACTGAGGTAGATTTGCATGCATGAAAAATCATGAATAGACGTTTCTTGTTTCAGTTTTCCAGTTAGGACGAAGGATTTTCAAGAAACTTTGCTGTGTCGTCAACCTTACTGATATTTTCCAATTTTCAAATTACAACAATGTCTGGAAAGGGGTATCATTGCTTTTCATTTTGTTGTTTAGTAGAAGTGGTCAGAAGAGTCGTTTATGCTAGCATTGCTAGCTACATGCTAAGTACATGAATAATGAATAAGGAGCTATAAAAAGTTGGAATTGAAAGAACAGAAAATTTTTACTGCTAGACTGCACAATATAACTATGACCTTCTATAATTCAATTAGCTTGCATTTTGTGTAAGTTGGGTTTATTTTGTAACATAAGGTAATGAAATCGTTGCTTACTTACATACTGTAATCATCCGAATACTGAATAAGAAAGAAACAACAACACAAGAAGTAAAACTGAAATAAAAGTTTTTGTTTAGCAGATTACTTCCTTTACTTGTAACAGTACACATTTAGCAGTTTTTATTCTTCACTTTGTGAGTCACTGTGACCTAAACCAGCAACGATCACGATATTTATCTTGTCTTTCTTCGACGACGACAAACGTAAAATTGGAATCGGACAGCCAAGAAACAACATAGATGTAGCACGCCTGCCGTCTAAATGGTTAAAATTGTGGGTTTATAAATTATAAATTATAATTTCACAGATTTTTCAACGGATCGCACAATTCACACACTCGATTATTTTCTACATTTGCACATTGTGTGAATTAGTTTTGTTTTTAATTAAGAGTGTAGCACATTCATGTTAAGCGAATTTGGTATTATTGTTATTATTTTCGTGCACTTTAATCCCAATCGTAATCCTGCTCCAAGCATTGGTTAGTATAGGTATAGATGACTGCATTATTTGTGTGCAATAATATATTTGTAGGCAGGAGTACGACCACCCAAGAAAAATAGAAAATGAGAAACAAGTGTCCAGAGAGAACTAAATTATTGCCAGTCCGGGAAATAAGAGTCAACTCAACTTGTTGTAGGCAGTAATGTAGGTAGAAAAGGTAGTAAGCAAGGCCCGCAAGGGGTCTTTATCGCAGCTCCAAATCAAGAAAACTTTGCCCCAATGAATAAAGGTAAGACATGCACAAGACAATGTAGAATGTGTAGAAATGGTAAAATAGGTAGCAAGTAGAGTTACAAACATGCCCAAATGCTAACAGCCGAGTTCGAGTATGCAAACGAAAGAGAAAGAGATGAAAATAAAAAAATATTCGACGCATAAATGAACTGGTTGTTGCTTACAAACTTACAAAGCCCGAACGGAAAAACGGATTCAACTAAAAGACGATGACGAGAGGGCAAATGAGTGATTTTTTCATGACTTGTTATAATTTCACTTGACTTCAAGAAATGAAAGCAAAACGGTGAAGGCGAATATTTTCCGCGTTATGTAATCATATTATTATTATGGTAGTAAAAATGTGTGAACCATCGATTAGTAGAGTTACAAACATGCCCAAATGCTAACAGCCGAGTTCGAGTATGCAAACGAAAGAGAAAGAGATGAAAATAAAAAAATATTCGACGCATAAATGAACTGGTTGTTGCTTGACGTCCTCTGCAAACTTTTAAGCCCGAACGGAAAAACGGATTCAGCTAAAAGACGATGACGAGAGGGCAAATGAGTGATTTTTTTCATGACTTGTTATAATTTCACTTGACTTCAAGAAATGAAAGCAAAACGGTGAAGGCGAATATTTTCCGCGTTATGTAATCATATTTATTATTATGGTAGTAAAAATGTGTGAACCATCGATAAGCGCCTACTTACACCTTTCTGACTGAAAAAGAAAAATGATTGAATGGGTCGTGCAAATTAATTCAGTCTGCCTAAATTAACCTACCAGCATAATTGTTTTTCAAAAGTTACTTAAAATATGCAAAAATGCAGATTATGAATTTTTGCCCCATTTCACAAATAACACCAAACTCATTTTCAACCTTTATAAATATTTTCTTGGTTGCGTGCATTTCGTACAAGAAAGTCTTTGGTCGCCTAATACAATTACTTTGACCAGTTTGGTACATTCCTCGGTGTTGTTTTTCTTTGCTGTTGTAACGTAATAGTTCCTTGGGGCAGGACAAAACTGATGATGATGTTTTAACAACAAACACCATCGTACCTGCAAATAGTATCGAGCAAAGCTATGCTAACGCTGAGATTCCAAACTAACAATAACGTAATATTTTGCTTGCCTTAATGTCTTTTAACCAGAACGGTGTAAATGTTTGTGTTCGCTGAGAAGGTAAAAACCAGTTAGACACTTCAACAGCAAACAAAAGCAACGAACCTCACCGAGGAATTCTTCGTTGTAGTTAATTTATGTCACGGTATCCATTACAAAATGTAAACCTACATAAGACATTTATTGAGGTGTCTGGAATGCCATCCCATCGTGCATCATCATCATTATCGCCATCATATCATTCTCCACTCTGCCTGCTGCATGCAACAACAGCTTTATTATCAAGATGAAAATTATACTTTACGAACTAAGCAAAAATAATAAAGTTACAATTTGTTTCTCTAGAGTACGTAGACCAGATCGAGTTGACTCTCTCGATCTTCATGATACGATTCTATGATGATGATTGAAGGTGAGATATCTTGCACCACATACAAAATGCACATACACATTACCAGTTACAATTTATCAGAAGATCGGTTCAAAAATATTCGTTTTCATAGCAGTTTCAATGGAACCCTAAGAATTGTATATTATTGTCAATTGTCATTTTATGAGCAGGATGACGAGATCTTCTGGCAAGTATCAATATAACCTGAAATTACATTTTGGAGTACATCTTAGTTAGAGCTGGGCAGTTTCCTTTAACCCTAATTATCCCCACTGCATTACAGTGCAGTGTCTCTCTATTCGTTTTCTCAAAGTCTAATTTATGGGCTGTAGATAATAGAATAGATAGAGATTTTTATAGCAATGGTTAAACGAAGTCTAGAAAGGGTAACAAACCTGTCCATGTTTGTCCTGCTCGTTATTGGTGAGTTTGACTTTTTCAAAGGAGACCACTTGTTTTCTGAGCTGCTCCCCTGTGAATGGAGAATCAGGGTGGATATAAAGTCGAGCCGGAGCTGGAGGATCAGCCTTTCCTGCGACCAGCCACGATGACCGATGATAAGCATAGCGGTAACGTTTGTTATCCACTGGCACGATATCCAGCAGAACTAAAAATAAGTAAAAAAGTTACCTTAGGCATAACAGCATAATAATTTTGGAGAGTTCTTATCGATAAAATTGTTTGCAAACCTCCGTATCTTTGGTCAGGTGTTAGCCCCGTGAAGGAAACACGGACTGTCGGGAACATTCTCCTAAAAAAAGACAAGAAACAGGAAATCAGGTTAGAAGCTGATCAATCAAAAATTAATGAGCTTTAAATAAAGAATTCAAGTCGGTGGCTTTTAAGCAATTACCCTTTTTTTAACTATTTATGAATTGAAGTATGTTTCTGCTTAGACGTTATTATTGAATGAAACCCTATCAATTGCAATTTTGTGGTAGTGGTTTGTAGGTCCAAACAGAGCTAGATTGATCATGACATCGGGATATTTTGAGTGTGTTCTCCCATTGATTAAAAGGAAGCTAATTTGACAAGTTAAATTGTTTCTCAATGATACAGCATAATTTTCATGAATACATCCTCATTACATCCCTGCACACAGTCCCTTTCAAAACCAACCATTCTTTTGCATTTCACTCTTTTCAATAAGTAGCCACGCAGAGAAACTTCCTAAATGGATTTACACGATGACGTTTCCACATTCGTTTTTTCTTTCTTCTCTTTCTGTGGCTTATGATAAAATGATGATTGACTGATGGATGAGATGGATGCAAGCAAAGATGTACAAAGCACACATTAACTGTGACATGACAGTGCGGTTGGTCGCACCGCCAGCCACCGGGCTATACTTTTTATTATCTTCCATTAAATAATGTTGCGTCTTGAAAAGGTTGTAATTGTTAATGTTATGATTGGAAACCTTGTTAGAATAAACAGCCGGTAAGTGATTATACAATGGTAGCAACGGGAAAAGAAGAGAAGATTTACTTGGAGAGGATAGGAAAATTTTGTTTGAAAATTTGGGATTGTTTTACACCCTGCTCTTTACTTCCAATATCCAACGTACAGAAAGAGATATTCAATAAATAGATTAGATTCATGTCTTCGTTTACAAATGTATGTATGCGCAAACAATTTTAATGCCATTAAAATAATCGTATTGCATTTGCTATGCTTTGAGATAAACGAAAGCAACACGCAATGGTAAATACGAGTAATTTTAAAGTGTGATAATGAGAGAAAAATTACGCTTGACTCGACCACAAATCTAATAATAATTATCTAATTCGTATTCTGGGTTTAAGCCAAAACCGAATTGTGGCTGCTGGTTGGTAGTACAGTGCGTCAGTCATGTTTCGTTATTTTTCTTGATTTTTTTTTCAAATAGATTCTTCCACTAGAAACCAATTAAAAGCGGAATTTAATTATCGTCATAAAATTGTTACGGCTCATAAAATTCATACCAGACCCTTGCAAATTTTAAATTCAGCAAAGAATATAATATTATTCAGAATTTAAAAAAAACTTGTTAATAATGACCACTTGGGAGTAATTGTTAGTATTCGACAGAAAAAATAATTCCTCCTTCTTCGATATATTTATGTAACTTTGCTGCCTGCTTTGAATTGTGTACTTAATGAGACTCTTCCTTCATTTCATTGCTGCAGGAATGATTTGCGTAGTCGATGAAAGAAAGAAAGCAGAAAGTTGTGTTATGTTCAGCAATCTTCTTGGAACAATTTTCGCACTAATTATACTTTGACCATGCTATAAACAACATTAGGTTACAGCAGCTCCTTCATTGCCATGTTCTCAGAGCTGTAATGTATAATCTAATATTAACCTTTTTGAGGAAAGGTTGAGGCGCAAAAGTGCCAGAGTACTCACTAAAAGTGAAGACTTTGGATTTCATTATGAACGTCTGAGTAAGAGCAGTATCACCTCCTCCTCCGCAGCCACAGAACAGTAATTATTGCTGTAATAGTAGCATTGCAATTATCGACCATTACCATTAAATGCCTATACGGTTAGTAAACCTTCTTAAGTAATGCAATTTTCAGAATGACGCTCGAGGCTTTGATGACGAGAGCAAAGGTGAATTAATGCACTCTGCCTTTTTCAACCCTGAAGCTGCTTGTTTGTAAATAAGTTGAATGAATTCAATATTTGCACTAAAGACCTTTTAATACATTTTCCAACAATATTGAAAATAACTAAAGTGAATATTAGTTTTTTCTGAAGCTACTGAACGCAAGATATTTATAATTTTATTGAGCGGATTATTACATTACAGATAGTCATCCGATATCATATCATATCATTTGTGTTTCGTATGGATTTTTCTGAATATGAAAAAATAATAGAGTGAAGTCAATATTAATTACTAGTTTTGAAGTTGCTAATTTTCCCCTTGTACCAGTTCTCCCATGAAAAGTTGAGTATGAACGATAAGCAAAGCAGGCAGCAAAGAGCAGACTCCATATTTCAACATCCTTGTCAATTTTTTTCACCTCTCGGCCTAACTGCCTGCCTACCTGCCTTCCGTCTTTCAAAAAGTTTGTTTTCCTCTTGTACGCCTGAGCAGAGCACAACAGAAAGAGATCG
This sequence comes from Cyphoderus albinus, assembly GCA_021029165.1. Classification (NCBI taxonomy): domain Eukaryota; kingdom Metazoa; phylum Arthropoda; class Collembola; order Entomobryomorpha; family Paronellidae; genus Cyphoderus; species Cyphoderus albinus. Next base: position 1,791 of record VYYJ01003318.1, on the reverse strand, counting down.
ACGCAGACGAAGGAAATCCTTAAACTAAGTATAGACAGAGAAGCAGCCATGTGTGTACATTACATGTATATTAAATAAGACTCGGATAAAAATATGCTGCCTGCCGTGCCAATGTGTCTCTTAAAATTGTTAGAATGAATTAAATTGTATAAAAATACAAAGTGTTCGTTTGGTTATTCCTTTCATTTCGTTTCATTGTCCGTTCATAAAAATGGGTACTGCGCAGAGCTGTGTGGATCAATTATAAAAGTGAGTGAGTGAATGTCGGTACTACCATTAAACTGTTACTGGTTATTTAACCAGCCATTATCAACTCTTACAAAAAGTAATTATCAGAAGAACATGGGATTGCTAAATGTAGACAAAGCCTTAGGTTGGCCGGTATACCCGAAGAATGAAAATTTACACAACACCGCAATAAAAAATAATGATAGAGAAAATGATACAATTATTTTCATCATTATCAGACTGATGATCGAATATGAAACGACTCTGGAAGAGTCGAGTCAAAGAAGCAAAGATTTGCAGTCAATTATAAATACGCAAATTGCCTCCTATCAAGTTTGCACTATTTTTTCCTCCGCTGCTGTTATTTTATTTTATTATTACAGTTTTGCTCCGCTACAGATTAAGTGAGACTGTTCCCAAGCTTGTCGATGATGATGAAAAGCATTGATAATTTTTTATCTAGGGTATAATTAGGAAGAGAACCAGTGTTTTTGGTTTAGACCGAGTTGCCTATCGCCTGTAATTTTTGTATCTATTTTGTAGTCGATATCAAAGTATAATAGCAGCAGAAACAGTACCAGTATTTCGCTTCTCTCTTCTTCTATGGAATGACCGACAGTAATCATCGACATCATCATCATCATTAGCGTCATGTACCAGAAACTTTGCACACTCTATATTGAAAATGAGCACTTTTATTTCCTCGCATTTAATTATGTGTATTTAACGCTAATTCTAGCTCACATATTCACATTAAAGATGTATTTCATTTCGTCTTCTTCGTTGAATATCGTACGATACAATACAATCGAATGCCTAACACAACATCCACGGAAATACTTCATTGCTTTACTTCGGTGTTGCTGCTGGTACCTGACCGACCGGTTGAATCCACTCTGTAAATCGTTAAATTAATTACATATGGCGCGTAGTATTTTTATACGCGAAGAAAGAGAATTGTAGGGTGGCGCTGCCGCAACCGCAGACCACATTGCGAATTGGTGTGAACTTCACCATTTCCTTAAATTGACTCGGGTACTTACTTATTTAGTTAATGACGGTTATCATTAAGCTTTTTAAATGTCATCGGTAATTTTAGTTACGTCGGTACAAGGTTAAAGGAATTATACCTGCTGCGCAGAAAAAACAATCTACACCTCACCTCAACGCCGTTTCCATTAATGTTTGTAAGTTTATATTGGATTAGAGTTTTATGTGCTGTTGGATGTAAGTTGTAATATTTAATAAAACAGATTTTAATATTATGCAAGCAAAAAGTAATCTTTGTAAAAATTCATGTTTTGTTGACTGTTCCAGTAATAAAACTCTTCCTTCACCGTTTGATTTCATACATTTGCATTGCGCTGCATTGGCAGGTTCATGGGTTTGAGCTTGAGCTATTGAATTAGTTGACCAGTTTTTTTTAATTCTAGAATTAGGATCTCCAGGGCATTTTTCAGTTGATGATTACCATACTAGCCATTTTCCTGGCACCTTCCACACATTTGTCTTCCGAGCACCTGCACGCAACAACAAACGACCGGCACTTTTACTAATGCATCA